>CAUYON010099575.1:0-16333 GCA_963573935.1 Arctocebus calabarensis
AAAAAAAAGATTATGGTTTGGCAGGATAAGCAGTCATGCCTGGATAACTGCATTGCATTTTAAATTGTATTAAATGCTGTGAGCTATGTCTAAGCTCAGTTCCAGCTCTGAGGTATGAATTTATGAACTTTGTCAAATCACTTAACTTCTTGAACCATAGTTTGCTCATCTGAAGGAGGTGGTTTAATTAAAGTCTTTTGCAGCTTAAAATGATACTATAATTCTTTAAAATTAAGTTAGTGAAATTCAACCTAAATAAATGGGAAGGGGGGTAGATAATTGTGTTCACTGGTGTAGTTAATCAGTGAACAGGCTTATTGATGCAAATGGAAAACCTTACTCTAACTGATCCAGTTTCTCAGTGCTTGTGACCAGTACTAAAAATGGAAATGCAGCTCAACAACCCTGTCCTAATGGTGGTATGGCAATGAGAAAGAAATCTGCCTAGAGCAGACCTTGATTTCAGGCAGCAGAGCTTGTTTGTTACCCAGTTGAAGAGCTGGGTAACAGTACTTTGAAGAGAACAGAAATCTCAAACTTGTTTTATATTTAAACTTCCAAAAGGGGTAAGATGTTTTGTGGGTTTTTCCTTCAAGAATTTAGTACATTTTTCATAATCACACTAAACAAACAGTTTTAAAATTAGTCTAATTTGATGTTAGTAAAAATCTATTTGCATAACATGATTTTTTTTTTTTCCTATTTTACAGCTGATATGGGCTTTGCCCGATTATTTAATTCACCTTTGAAGCCTTTAGCAGATTTGGATCCGGTGGTTGTAACATTCTGGTACCGAGCCCCTGAACTGCTTCTTGGAGCAAGACATTATACCAAAGCTATTGGTGAGTAGAACTAAATGCAATTCCATGACTTTTTTAAAGCAGCTGTAAAAGATGCATATTCCTATACATTTTTTAATTAAGTAGTAAAGCAAAGTATAAAATTAAGAGCCAAAACTAATCCAAAATTCTACTATCTAGAAATACCCATCATTAGTATATAATTCCATATATCTCTTTCTGCATAGAAGTGTAGATACTTTCAAAATTTTAAAATAAATGAGATCATCCTTTGCATTCTAGTTTAAACAAAAGTTTTGTATTTAATTTTATTTGAAAAGAGAAATAGGACAGTAAAATTTTGAAACCCTTGAACTTCAGACAAATGTTTCTTTCACCAAAAGATATATTAACTTCTAAAAAATCTCCCTAAAAGTAAAGGAAAAGCATTATGAAAAAATAATTAGCAATTTAGAGCATTTAATTCATTTTTGATAGTATTGATTATCTACCCATTATGAAGATTTAGGAAATTAGTGCTCTTATACTTCTCCTATACTAGGCATCATTACTGTATGAATGTTTGTTTTTTTTTTCTGTTTGCTAACTTCAATTCCCAATGAAAGGTGTAAACAGTTGTGCCCAGAGACAAGGCCACAAAGATGTTCTGGTCAGGTTTATTGAAAGGGGAGGGTGTCCCACCTGTGTAGTGTAAAAATGGTGTCTGTGCCTGGGGGCGAGGGGCCCTGCAGGTGGGCACCTTTCACTGGTTGCCTGGCAGGTTAGGATCTCTTGACATGAACTTGGGGGGGTGACGGAGGGGGCTAGCCAGATCCTTGTGTCTTTGTTTTAGGAGGAGAGAAGGTGGAGGAAGAGAGAACGGTTTGTGTGTAGTTGCTTTAGGACCTTCAACACCCACATTTATTATAATGATTTTATTAATACTCGGCTGTCACATTTCTTTTACCACTACTTCTTCATCACTTACATCTTTATTCTGCTTCATTTTATTTAGTTGCATGTCTTCAAGTTGTTTTTTTCTTAATGTGTTTTGCCTTTCTTTTTTCTTTATTGTATGTCTTTATTGCCTCCTTAATTGTTATGTTATATTCTCCGGAATGGTATTAAACTCACATTTCTTTTACTAAATAACTCCAACATGGAGTTTTCTATTCTGAGTTGATTGGTCTCCAGGCATAATCTGCCATTTCATCCTGGCTTTTTCCTTTTTTATTACTCTGGGTTAGAGCTGTTGTTTTCCAGGTCTCATAATTCCATCCCTTATTTTGCTATAGTGTATTCTCATGTAACTTCCTTTGGAACAGTATTTTGGAAGTAATGTTTCTGGTTCCTGTATTTCTGAAAAATGCCTTTATCATACTTGATAGCTTGGCAGGGTTTAAAATTCTAGGTATAAAATAATTTGTTCTCAGAACTTTGATAATATTTCGTATCACCATACCCCCCCCCCCCGATTATCTTCCAGCATTAGTGTTGCTAATAAGTCTCATGTCAATCTTTTTTGCAGTCATTGATGGATAACCTGGGTTTTGTGGGTTTTGTTCTTTCTGGAAATAAATAAGATTTCTCATCTTTACGTTTTAATGATATGCTGGCCACTTAATGTGCACATGCATTCTGACCTTCACATCACGAATCTATGGGGAACTTTTGTGTGTAGTCCTTTGATTTCCTTGTCAATGTTTTCTGTTTCCCTCTTTTCTAAACTCAGTATAGTCTGATGTTAAACTTCTTGGATTGATTTTTTTATACTACTTTTCTTTTTATAATTTTTTGTCTGTGTCTTTATTTCTAAGAACCCCTTCTTGCTCTCTGTTGAGCGCTTTTTTATAGTATTTTATATTTTTTAATGGAAAAAAGCTTCTCAAATATTTGTGAGAACAGTAGTAATGATGTTTGTAATTTGCAGTAAAAACAGCTGACAGTTATTAGCTATTTTCTTTATAGACACTCTTTTCATTTGTATGTCTTGATCTTTCTCTTGCATGTGGCAAGTGTTCTTCAACTGTTTGGTGACCCTCATGTGCCTCTCCATATTTAATAAAAATGCCACAGGGGAACTTTGGGTGCATAGATTATAGGGCTCAGAGACCAACAACTTTAGGATGATCCAGCAAAGCATCACCATTCCTTGAGGAAATCCTAAGTGCTAGAACAAAGACTTGTCTCTGAAAGCATTCAGAGTCTTCAGAGAGAATCCTCCAGCTGTTGTTGACCCAAGCTCTGTAGACCCTGGCAGCCCCAGGGCAATGATGGAGAGTGAGGAGGAGGATCAACTGTTCAAAAGAATTAAATAGGACAAATCTGCTTCCCACTCAACAATAGTACTGTGGACTGAGGCCTTCTCTGAACTTTTTGTCTGCCTTCCATCTTCCAGGTCTCCACATGGCCAGTTTCTTTTTTTTTTCATTCAGACCTTGGTCAAAGTACTACCGCTTTAGAGAGAACTTTCTTAACCACACGGTCTAAAATAGCATCCTCCTTCTCCCATCACACTTCTACTGTATTTTGTTTATTGCCTGGGGGAATAGTATCTCAAATCCACTAAAATAGCTTTCACCTAGCTGTTTACCATTATAAACCCATGCCTTTGTGGTGTATAGTAGAAGCTCAAAGCTCTTTGTTGAATGGATGAATTAATCTTATCCCTGACAAGAAGGAAAAGTAGAAATAATTTAAGCTAGCTCTGTTTCTGAATAGATGTTATTAGCTAAATAACACACATGGATTTTTTTTGCAAGTATATTTAAGACACCTACATAAACTAATTATGCTACTCAGCTATATTTTTTCCACCTAGAAAATGAATTTTGAAAGCAGCGTTACTTTTTGGTAAGATATATTAACAGACTATATAAATAAGAAAGTGATTACCTAATCTTAGCTCCTTTTAACTAAACACCTGAGACTTGAATTATTTTAAATTGAGTAAAAGTATACTATTATAGAAGCTTATGACTGATTTGTTGCTTATTCTTATTTGTCCTAAGAAACTCATATTTTATTGGGAACATTAAGAAGACTTATGTAACCTATTATTCACTAGTCCAGTAATTTTAATGTAGGGTATGTGCCACAAAGCTAACTACCAGCAATTAGAAAGTCAGATTACATTATTCCATTTGGGAGAGAGAAGATGTTTATGATTTTCTCCTTCCTTTTTCTTCTCATGAGCATCAAAAAGTACTGGGTAACTTTGAGGTAAAGTTTCTAAAACTAGGAAAAGCCGATATGAATGCAAAGTATGGCCTTTACCCTTAAGAGACTTACAATCCAGCCTGGGCACAGTGGCTCACTCCTGTAATCCTAGCACTCTGGGAGGCCAACGCAGGTGGCTTGTTTGAGCTCAGGAGTTCGAGACCAGGGTGAACTAGAATGACCTCTGTCTCTAAAAATAGCCAGGCCCGTGGCCTGTGCCTGTAGTCCCAGCTACTTTGTAGGCTGAGCCAAGAGAATCACTTGAGCCCAAAAGTTTGAGGTTGCTGTGAGTTATGCCACGACACTCTACCAAGGGTGACAAAGTGAGCCTCTATCTCAAAAAGAGAGAGAGAGAGAGAGATTTATAATGACAGCATGAATAAAATATGTGCATAAAATGACTTTGTTATCTTTGAACAGTGGACGTAACAGAGTCACAGTCTTATCTTTCACTTAGGTGGGGAGTGAGGGTGGTGTTCAGGCTAGGCATTTAGTCCTTTAACCTCATTTTTGGAAAATGAAAATTAAGCCCGAGTCATCTTAGATCTCCTTCAACTCCAAAAGTTATGTAGGGGTCTCCTGAGGTAGGGAGATCACAGAGGAAACCAATTTGGGTACCAATGATTGAAACTAAGGTTAGAGTCATTTCCTCAGCAGTGTTGAATCCCCACCCCCACATAGTGTACACCAACAGTGCCCAAAGTCAATCTTGAAGAACACCTTTTTTCATCAAAACATGAGCTCAAAAAGTTACAATGTAGATATCTTACCAATTGCTTTTTTCTTTGAGATGGAAATCACAGACAAACCATTTAATATGTTTTTAAAAACAAGAGTAATGAAATGTAAAATTCTTTCTCAATTCCAGTCTTTACCGCAAAGTGCCATTCCTTCTGATACTCAGAGAACTATCTTAAAGGTTCAGTAAAATGCTTAACAGATTCCCCACACCACCATTAAAGCTATTTAGCAAGAACAGCCCTAGCATTTTGACCGCCCTCTTGTCTTATGAGCAGTTGACTGCCCTCTTTGTATATCTGAGCAGTTGAACAGGTATATAATTTGCTGAATACATTCACATGTTCATTTTACAACATTTAGAAGGATTAGATCTATTATTGGAATTTGTGGATTATGTTAAACTAAAGCTACTAAGAAGGAGCAAAAGCATGGGGGAAAAATCTAATCTGAATGTATCAAACTAACACGCTGCCCACACACTACAAACACATTTTTGTGCTACAGTCATTTATTCAGTTATAAAGAACTGCAAGCTAATTCATTAAACCAAAGAGGAGAAATAATAGTTTAGTAATATTGTAATTCTAGGAAGAAAGTTTAATTCAGTTTTGAGTGGGGATTTTTTTATTTGTTTGTTTGTTTGGCTTTGGGGAGAAAGCAGAAAGAGTGTCAATCCCTATTGAATTATGACTAGCGTAGTCTTAAAAGTTTTACTATACTATGGACTTTTAAGCTCAAGTATTTGTCTTCAAATAGTTGAATGCCCACTAAATTAGTGCCATCCTGCTAAGTGTGATATATACAATAAAATAGAGAAAATGAGAATTTACTCTTTTATCAAGATAGAAGTGTGCTATTAATATACCTATGGATTAAAACATTATTGAACAAACTTTTTTCTCCCCAGTTTTTGTATATGTTGTATATGGAGCATGCCAGTTACTATTTACTTTGCCTGTTAGCTCAATAGCTACATATGAGCATCACACATTTTACAAAGTAAATGGGATTTCAGTTTTTTAATTGGAAAAGTCTGTTTGGGAGCAATTAGGCACGTAGGTGAACAGGAAGGAGACTTTTCCAATGTATGTGGCACAATCTGAAAAAATAGGTAAGGTAAGAAGGAGAGACTTATTTGCAAGAATTGGAAATGTGTCTAAAATAGTAGCCTGATCAGCTGACTCAGTTCATGAGTAGTGTCTGGATCAGGATTTTGAAGAAAGGAAGAATGATGAAACTGATAGAGGTAATAGAAGAAGATACAAAGGAAGATGTTACTCAGGCAGACTTAAGCAAGGGTCCATAAACTATTTTTCCCTCCTTACCTAATTTTTTATTTTAAAAGCAGTAAAGTTGTTCTTATCTTTCTTTACGTATTTTATTTTCTTCTTTAGAATTTTTAATAGCTAACCAAATTGTTACAGTGACTCTTGAATATAGTATGAGTAGAGGTTTAAACATGCAAAATGATTCATCATCTCTTTTTGTGATCTACTTAGCTTGCCTATGTGATCATTGATTATCAAAGGTCAGATTTACCTGGGATGCCTATGTAACAAGAATAATCACAAAGTAATTAATTTTTCTATTTACATTCTGAGGATAAAAACAAAATACTTTGGCCTGTATTTCTTGATGCGACTTTTCCATATGGTTGTACTGGCTACACTTGGTTCTTTGATATGCAAATATGTCATTTTAAAAAAAACACTCCCTTGTAGTTAAAGTGTGAGTATTTAAGTAAATAGGTGAATAACGTGTTACTTTGAAATATAAATGTGGCAGTTTCACATTATATTAAATATCTATATTCCAGTTTTAGAGTTCAGGTATTCTCACCTATAAATAATATTTTTTTCTCATTTCTTTTCTAAGTGATAGTTTATTACTTTGAAATATAAATGTGGCAATTTCACATTATATTAAATATCTCTATTCCAGTTTTAGAGTTCAGGTATTCTCACTTATAAATAACAATTTTGTCTCATTTCTTTTCTAAGTGATAGTTTATTAACATACCTAAACAATCAGCTTTAATAACATACTAATTTTTATTTGTCCCCATCAACATTTACATTTGTCATAGGTAGTGGTTAGATCAATAAAAACAACTTATTGAGGGTCTGCTGTGTGCACACTATTGTACTTAATATAGGGAAATAATGTTGCCAAGTTAGGAATTTGTTAAGAATAGAATTGAAATATTTTCAGCTTTAAATTCTAATTTGGCACAGAGATCTTGCCTTTATAAAAATTCTATTAAGTGCAAGTTTAATAGACAGTGAATGAAAGTATATCTATGTTTTGTGGATAGAGGGAATTTACTTTGTTGTTTCCAGAGAAATCCATTAGCCTGGCTTCTATAAATAATGTTTATAAATTTATAGCCATTCTAAAGGTAGTATTTTGCTGTCTGTAATCTTGACCTTTTTATTAAATACTTAAATTTACAAAATCCAATACTCCTGTAGCATAAAGAAACACTTTAAGAGAAAAACTGTAAAAGTAGAAATGCTATTTCAGTAGACTGAGGTGAGACATAGACTTTAAAAATTATCAAGTACATAAACTAGATAAAAAATTATTTTGTCAGAAAAATTTGTGCTGATTGTTTTTGGCGAGTGTTCAATTTCATAGGTTATTTGGGTTTTCTGTTTACTTTTTGTTTAGTTTTCTTTGTTTGTGGTTCCCATGCTCCATATGCAGCTTTGTGTGTATTTCATAGAAAAGGTAATGTTTGGGGCATTTCAAACTTGCCAAATTTGTAGCTAATAAGTTTAATTAGATGTAGGGTGAAGCCACTGAGTGGGCTGGAGTTATAATAGGAAATGATAAGTTAGGGTGGGTGGCATGGGAATATATATTTACAAACAATGTTTCGTGAGTTTAGTAATCATAATTGCTTAGGAATTAATATGACATTAGGGAAAGAAGAAAAGGGAAAAAACACTCCCCACCAAAATAAAAATGTATTTTCTTTTGGAAAGAACCACTTTATTTTCCTCCTTTCTTTTTCTTTTTTCCTTGCCTTTTTTTTCTTTTCTTTTTTTTTTTTCTTTTTATTTTAAAGATATTTGGGCTATAGGGTGTATATTTGCAGAACTACTAACGTCAGAACCAATATTTCACTGTCGACAAGAGGACATCAAAACTAGTAATCCTTATCACCATGACCAGCTGGACAGAATATTCAATGTAATGGGATTTCCTGCAGGTACACATTATGTTTTTGTTTTTGTTTTTAAATCACTGTTGTTTGAACTTAGATGTCTTCACTGGAAAGGTGTATGCTTTTAGTTGATAAAAGCTACTAGTACTCAATTCTTGGTTTCTATTCATAGAAATATCAGCAAAATTCACATCTTAGTATGAAAATATTTGTGAATTTCTTGAATATGAGGACTGTATCTTTGTTTCATTTTGTTTTGCTTTTTTGTTTTGTTCCTTGATGTTTGAAATGAAAAAAATGCAATATCTGTATTAAAAATGTGCCCTTAGTTCTTACCAGTATAAACTACAAATCAAATGCAGAGGTAGGAATTTTTTGCTGGGAGCACATATAATACTGCCCCTATTTGGCATTTGAATACCGATTTGAAACATTTTTTAGGGCACTCTACAGAACCACATTATATTGAATAATAGCATTTTGCTATATAACCCTTGTGAATAAGAACATTCTTTTAAGGGTTCTGTTAAGAATAGTCAAAATGTGGGTGAAAGTTACAGTACTTCAGGTGAGCTGGCCCACTGTTCTGCAACAGGGAAACAGTTTATAGGTGTCCCATTCCTGGTGTTAGTTATCTCCCAATATGTCTTAGTCCCTAGTTACACTGTAGAGTTGTAGTTCATCAGTTACAAAAACTGCCCAGAGGTCCAGAATACTAAGAGTTTGTTTAAAATACCTAAATAATTGTGGTTAGTCTAGTATTAAATAGAAATTGTTTCTCGTTAGGAATATTTCTCATGTCACCGTAACTCAAGACAAATATAGATATAGCTGAGATTTTTAATTCTATATTCCCTTTTAGGGGTGTTAATTATCAGCAAATGCAGAATAACTACACAAATATTTCCTTTCTAAAAAGTTGCTCAACAGTCTTGGGAGGAGCACTTTTTGTGATGGCAGTTTCATTTATTCACTAAATACTTGAATTCCTGCCATGTGCCAGATACTATCGTAAGAAAAAAAGATTGATTGATTGATCATGTAATTCTTGCTGTCTTGGAGTTTACATTGTACTGCTATAAGTAGAATGTTTAAAAAATAGATATGGTTTGAATAGATAGTGAAGAATGACCTTTTCTTCCTGATTTCTGAATGTGGCCATTTCTGAAGCCCACAGGGAAAGAGACATGGCTTTTATGAGGGGTTGAATGTGGTGGGGACCTCTGGGAGGTGATGCTTAATGTGTGATTCAGCAGTTAGGCTAGGCTCAGTTTCCCATCCAGGTACTAACCAAGCCTGACCCTGCTTAGCTTCTAAGATCATGTGTATTCAGGGTGGTACGGCTAGAGACAAGGGTAAGCACAGTTTATAAGGAACCCTGAAAAGCAGTCAGCAGAGGTTAGGTTTGACATGCTAAAGAATAAGAAGTCACGATAAATTCTTGAGTTGCAGAGACACGATTTATTTACATTACACTTCATAAAGATGAGTAAGGCAATAGTAGGTTAAAATCAATCTAAAAGAGAACTGAAATCAGACAGATCTGCTGCTTGCTATAGCAATGCCGCAGACATGAAATGATAATAAGGACAGAGAATAAAGAATAGATAATAATTTTTCATAGGAATTGTGTAATTAAGGTAAGAATAAAAGATTATTTCAAAATTTCTAACTTGAAAAATTGATGAGATAGAGAAATTGGAACAAGGACATAGTTCAGAATAAACTAGGAAAATTCAGAAGAAAATTTCAGTTAGGAGTATCTATCTAGTTTACAATACAGGATGTCTTTGGACGATAGTTAGCAAATAATTTCACAAGAAGGTTCAAAGGAAAGCAAACCTGTAAAGGTTATTTAAAAACTAAAGGTGCAGTTACGTTACCTGTAACAGTGCTGTGCACCTAGTAGACTCTCAGTGAAAGCCCACTGGTAGTGATGGTTATCTACCATGTATTATTTGCAACTCTAATGCCAATAAAACATTTTGTACTTAATGTATTTAGTAAATAGCTGGAGTTGTTTTGGGCAATGTTATTAAGATTAGCCAAGGTACCAAGTGACTTATTAATACACTAGTGATATCATATCCTGTTTTACTGCTAATAGTTACTACTGTTTACATTGATTGCTGAAATAAATATATTTAATAAGGTGAATGGAGGGTCATAACATAAAAAGTGTAACTTAGAGTCATGGAAGGGAAAGATCTTAGATTTCTCATTGAAGAGATTGGTGTTAATTTAACCAAGAAATTTGGTGGAAAAGAGAAATAAGTGGTTTTACTAATAGAGCTATTTAAAAATAGAAATAGAAATATTTACTACTGTATTCCCTTCTAGTGATAGAAATTGAGGTAGCTTATAGGAAAGGAGATAGGAATTAAGTGGTCTCAAATGAAAAAGATAAACAGATATATAAGAGATAAGGAATTATATTTATGATTCAAGTTGTTTACTGTAGCTGAGCATTTATTTGAAGTCTGAGCTTTCATGGAAGCTTTTTGAGTATACGAAATATAAAAATGGTGGTAACCGTTTTAAAATTTTTTGAGAACAGGAGTCTAGGTAACATAAAAACTTATCAATGTGTTTCACAGATAAAGATTGGGAAGATATAAAAAAGATGCCCGAACATTCAACATTAATGAAAGATTTCAGAAGAACTACGTAAGTTTGAAAGAAAATAGACCCTTCGTTGATTTTTACTTTCTCAGAATACTCAGTATGAGATTGAATATTCAACATAAAACAATAGTCAACATGAAATTAAGATGACTCAGCGCCTGTAGTACCGTGGTTATGGTGCCAGCCACATACACCAAGGGAGCAGGTCTGGACCAGCTAAACAACTACAACAAAAAAACAACCGGGCATTGTGTAGCTATAGTCCCAGCTACTTGGGAAGCTAAAGCAAGAGAATCGCTTAAGCCCAAGAGTTGGAGTTGCGATGAGCCACAGCACTCTACCGAGGGTGACATAGTGAAACTCTGTCTCAAAGAAAACAAACAATCAAAAAAAAAATTACTCTAAGACGTAATTTTACTTATTTAAAATATTTCATGATGGGTGTCTTCATTCTAAAGATACTTAAATGATATAAGAAAGGTGACTTATTAGCAACTGATTTGGATATAAGAAAAAAATGAATTCTTTTTTCCATATTTGCTTCTTGCTGGAAGTTAGAATTAAGTGGGAAGTATTATGGCTGAAGAAATAAGAGACTAAAATAAATAAACCTTGCTAATAGCCACTTATTCACTGAACTAGGTTATAAATTTTGAATAAGTTTTATGAGAGAAAAATGAATATTCACTTCTTTACAAATGCAGGGTTAAGGATTGGGGGAGTACAGTTTATAGACTTAGCAACAAATATATCTTAAACTTCTTAGTAAAAGCTGAGTTAAACTTTTGACTGAGGTGTTATTTAAAATAATTGTTAAAATGCAATTCATATTAAAAAAAAGCTATTCAGGGCTCGGCACCCATAGCTCAGTGAGCAGGGTGCCGGCCACATTCACTGAGGCTGGTGGGTTTGAGCCCAGCCCAGACCTGCTAAACAATGACAACCGTAACCAAAAATAGCCGGGCATTCTGGCGGGTGCCTGTAGTCCCAAATACTGGGAGGCTGAGGCAAGAGAATCGCTTAAGTCCAAGAGTTTGAGGTTGCTTTGAGCTGTGACTCCATGGCACTCTGTCTTTAAAAAAAAAAAAAGCTATTCAGTGTCTGTTATTCATGAAATTATCTTACTTTTAATCACCAGTACCCATTCAAAAGTGACTATTGTGGATGTTGAATTAAATATAAAATTGATGTAATACTATTCTTTTAGTGCTGATTATACTATTTTCAACATATATTTTATATCAGTTATGATCAAAATAATTCTGTTTGGAAGAACTTTAAATGAAGCAACAATAACCTCAAATCTTATATAGATATTTCATAGTATTTCTCTTTCAGGTATACCAACTGCAGCCTTATCAAGTATATGGAAAAACATAAAGTTAAACCAGATAGTAAAGCATTCCACTTGGTAAGCTTTAGGTAACAGTACTAATGAAATGTATTTATTTTCTAATTTACTAACCCAATCTAAGGCTTTATGATTATTTAGCCCTCATAAAAGTACTTTAATGGTAAATGCAGAGATTTTATTGGTATGTATCAGTGAAGACATCACAATACAGTAGAACCTCTGTACGTTGACTACGCAAGGGACTTGTAACCAGCTGGTCAATATACAGAGGTTGTCAGCATAAGGACCTACACCTACTATACTGATACTACACATGCTTCATGTCTGGTCTGTGAAAAGTAGGTCAACTTCAGGTGGTCAACTATGGAGGTTCTACTGTATATGCATTCCCAGACCCATATCATAGTTAAATAGACTAATGTTTGGTCAGATTATATTTTCCAAAGATAGTGATTATAACAAGTCTGTCAAAAACCTTTTTAAAATTACACGCACTATTTTTCATTGGTTATGTTAAAATTTTAGAGAAGTATCAAGAAGAAAACAATCCCACCATTCAGAAATAATTTTTGTAGAGCTACTTATATTATATTTCAACTTTTTGAGAGTTTGTTTATAATATTCTTAACTCTCAAAATAACTCTTATAACCTTGAGTATTAGAAGTCTTTCAGTGAAAGTATTATGTTATTTGCTTTTTCTGGGAGAATGTGAGAGATGCCATATTTATCAGTGTGTAGTGGAGAAATGATTTGTAGTGAGAAAAGAATTTAAATGAATCCATTTATTAGGGTAGTTTATGATGGGATGATATTCAATTATTGTCAAATTAAATTTGTTTATAATAAAATTTTCATTGTAACACTATAGTAAGTATTTTTTAGCTTTATGTTTTCAAAAAAGGTTTGTAACACATAAGGGGGGGGCGGTTTAGCTGGGTACGGTGGTGTATACCTGTAATCCCACTTGGGAGGCCCAGGTGGGACGATAGATTGAGCCTAGGAGTTAAACATCATCTGGAGTAACATGAGAGACTATCTCTACAAAAAATTTATAGAATTAACCAGGCATCATGGCACAAGCCTGTAATCCTAGCTACTCTGGAAGCTGAGGCAAGAGGGATCACTTGAGCTGAGGAGTTCAAGGCCACACTTAGCTATGACTGTGCTACTATACTGTACCCTAGACAACAGCAAGACCTCATTTCTAAAGAAATAGCTCAGATTGTATATGAAGCCCGCACACTGTACTCCATGATTGAACTAATATACACAGCTATGATTCAATAAAAAAATATATATTAAAAAAAAAAAAGAAATGGGATGAATATAGGGAACCAAGTTGCGTTTTGCTTGCCTTGAAATTATTTTAATCCTTATCCTCAAGTATTCTTAGATGAGAATTTTCTTAACCTGAAGGAGTTACTTTCCTTTATTACAACCAGGCCACTTGGCAAACATTTCTTCTGTTTCTGCTCTTTTTTCTCCCTCTGCTGCTTCTGCTTCTTCTTCTATATCTTCTACTTGTTATATCATGTCATTTTATATCATCTATTTCATATTTTATCATAAATTTAAAAGCAATGCTAAAACTGTCGTATTATCATATAAGGTATTAACCAAATGATGGTTTATTATACTGTGCTCAACACAGAACCCAAATTGAAAGATTAAGTCAAAATTATGGGCTTACTTATTCTAAGAAAATAATGATAGTTGGGGTAAACTAAAAAGTCATGATTTAGGGGAATTATACCTTCCCCCTCCCCCCATTCCCTGCTACTCATTACAGTCTGAGATGATTCTCTCTACCATTACCACTACTATTAGGGATACACCTTCCTTGTAGCTTATTGGCTTTTTGTTACTAGACTGACCTTAATTGTTGATAATCTTGGGTGGTCCCATTTGGAAGCTCTGTTATAATTCCATTAAAATTGTAGGGTGTTTTAAATAGCAAATCCAAGCTTTTCCTTTAAACTCTAAAAACAAAATTTTGATTTCACTGAAATAGCAGATCATTAAAACCAAATTTGAATCTCATCTTTCTAACATTTTATTTGCATGTTAAAATATTTTATGTCTTATTATCATCTAAAATTTGTCATCTCCCTTAAGCTTAATGTGTCTTTTAGTTCATCAATTTTGTAGTGAGGTCCCAGTGCAACAGTATAGCAACACCTGGAACCTGTTAGAAATGCAGGTTCTTAGTCTGCTGCCCACTTCGACCAATAAGAAACCCCAAGAGAACGGCCTGTTCAAGAACTCATCCCAGTGATTCTGATGCATGCTGAAGTCTGAAAACCACTGTCTTAGATCAGGGTACAAACTAAAAGACCACAACATAATCTCCTTAATCACATATTAGAATCAAATATTCTGTTTCATAGAACCTTCAGTGTACTACGTTTTAACTAAAAAATACTGAATCTTCACATGAGTGACATTTCCATGTGTAGAAAAAGTAATAATAATAACTAGCACTTAAATAGTGATTTCTTTTTGCCAGGCACCATTATAATTATTTTTCATATATTCACTTAATATTGAAAACAAATTTGTGATAATAGATACTATTTTTAATCTCTTTTTGACAAATGAGTTAAAATAAATTGCCTGGTGTCACTTAACTAAGAAATGTTGAGTTGGAATTTGGACCAAGCTATCTATTTCCAGAGTCTCCACTCATAATCACAACTCTGTACTTTACAATTTGTGTATCACCATTTTTATTTACGCTAGTGCAGTGCTGTGTAATACAATTTTCTGTCACAATCTGTCTGCATTGTCTAGGAGGGTGGCCACCAGCCACATCTGGCTCTTGAGCTCCTGAAATGTATCTGGTATCACTTTTAATTAATTTGAATCTGAATTTGAATTGCTACATGTAACTAGCATCTTATTTGTGTTGCAACAGTTTTTCTGCTTAATAGAAAAAGAATAGAAAATATAAGAGTTTTAGTCTTATTCTAAATAAGTAAAGCAATTAAAATAATGTAGAAGGAGGAGAAGAGTTATTGGTTTAGATTCAGAAGACATAAGTGTAGTTAATATGTAATAATCAAGTGAGATAATGAATATTAGAATGAACGCGAATTACTATATGAAATTTAGTAATTAGGGGGATTTGTTGTGAATTTAGGGGCATTAAATACTCTCTAAATTATGGTGGTATTCATCAAAAAATATATACTACCTTCATATATGTGCTAAAAGGTTAACTATGAGAAGTATTGCAGTAATGTTTTTTATTATTTATATTTTCAGCTTCAGAAATTGCTTACGATGGACCCAATAAAGCGAATTACCTCAGAACAGGCTATGCAGGATCCCTATTTCTTAGAAGACCCACTACCTACATCAGAGTAAGTAATCTACTTATTAACTCACTAGCATGATGGAATTTTTGGAGCATGCTTTCATTTAATTGTTAACTCTAAGTTGCCACACTTATTTGGGGAACCAAGGAAATCCTTATGACAAGCACAAAATGAGCTCTGCTGATTGAAGTGTCATTTTAGGGCCTTTATGGTTAAGAGGCATTTCTCTTCTTCTCTAGCTTTATGAAATGTTGATCACGTTAGTTTCAGCAGTAATCCAGTTACTCGGTGACAGGTTGATTATGCATGCTGGAGCTCCTTCAGACACACTAAGATTGCTTGCTGCTTGCACTAACACTTTGTGTTCCAAAATTGCAAAGACCATTCCCAAATGAATGTGCATACTTTGTACCATCTTTTCTTTTAAACATAGTCTAGAGAGTGAAACAAAAATTATCTTTGAATAGTGGCACATATTTCAGCTGAAATCTACATTTTGGTTATATATAGTAATAAAAGTGTAATCCTGGGATAAAAGAAATCTGAATCATATTAGATGATTATTGATTATTTTTATATAATGAAATGCCCTTAAATGGCCTACTGTCATGTCACTGGTTACAGAGAAGAGATTGATGTTACCACAGTTGCGTGAAAGGTGCTTTATGTTTGCAAATGTGGAAACAGAGTTCATCTTAGAAGATTAAAATGAAAATTGCCTAAATGAAACATTGGAAACATTGATTAGCCTGCTAGAAATTGTTTTTCTGTTTTTCTTACAATCAGTGTTTTTGCCGGTTGTCAAATCCCTTACCCAAAACGAGAATTTTTAACAGAAGAAGAACCTGATGACAAAGGAGACAAAGTAAGTATTAAAGTACAGTTGGCAGCTTCTTGTTTTATGAATGCTTCCAGAATATTTTCCTGTATGGGTGTATTTTGTTCTCTGTCTGAGCTGAACTTTGTGTTTTTGTTTAACCAATTGAGAAGAACCAGCAGCAGCAGCAGGGCAATAACCACACTAATGGAACTGGTCACCCAGGGAATCAAGACAGCAGTCATACACAGGGACCCCCGTTGAAAAAAGTGAGAGTTGTTCCTCCTACCACTACCTCAGGTGGACTAATC
>CAUYON010099583.1:0-20512 GCA_963573935.1 Arctocebus calabarensis
CTTTTAACTTTGCCAGAGTTAAATCAGGCGCCCTATACGACCAAAGCCGTTTATTCCGACCTTCCCTTTCATCACGATGCCTCGGGGATGCGGTTGGCGCTGCACTAGAAAAAGAGGCTGTCTGACGAACGGGAGGACCAGAGGGCCCTGATTTATAATTTTAAAGCATTTCTCTGGTTACTGTGTGGCTGGACAGTCACGGGGGCCAGAGAGAATGAAAACAGGGAAGTGTTAGGAGCTGGGCTGCTACCAGAGCAGGACAGCTGAGAAGTGTTGGCACCTTGAACTCAAGGAAGAGCAGGGGGAGGGGAAGACAAAGATGGGCAGAAAAGATAGATTTCGGAGAAAGAGCCATGAGGACTCGCTGATGTATTAGATGAGGGAATGAAAAAAGAACATCGTGGAGTTCTATGTTTGAAACCTTTTATTCTTTCCAGCATACAGATCCATCCAACCACTCACCTTTGGAAAAATAATGGCTACTTCTTTTTAACTTGAATGCTAGGCTGTAAGAATCCTTTATTAATAATTTGATATTTGAGTAATCAAACACAATAAATGCTAATAAGAAGCTAAATAATAAAGACTAAATTCTAACAAGAAGCTCAATGTTGAAGTTTAACAGAGTTGGGTAAGACTATTCAGTCTGTTTGGGGAGGGTATTTTGCACAAAGTTAAAGGAGGGGTGGGTTTTGCCTTGTCTAAAATGCAGTTGATAAAGTAAACACGCTCTTCAGGAGAGAAATATTCTTTTTCTTCCCTCCAGAATCGAGTGTTAACAAAGGCATCACACTTCAGAGCAAGGTTAAAAACAGTGAAACAGCCCTGTTACAATGATTGATGACAGCTTGACGCTCACCTGTTAATGCTGTAAACCTCTCGCATCCTGGGTCAAGTTTACTTGGCAGGCAGCATCTTTCATGTCCAGTGTTACGGGTAGCTCAGCAGCCAGGAAATCCTTTGTGCACCAGTGTTCTCTGCTACATGGTGTTCATCAATAAAGAATGGACGGCAACAAATCAATTGCTGTGTTGCAAGTTGGGCAGAGATAAGAGTAATGGACAGAACTCTGATCAGAAGGTGTGGGAGTTAGATTCTTCTCTAGGTTCGGTCACCCACCATCTGTGTAAACTACTGAATCGTGTGACACCACCATTCCATCCCTGGAACCTCTGTAAGGAATAAGAGTTTGTGAGGTCAAGTGAAATAATGAATGTGCCAGCACTTTGGGGACTTGAAGAGCTACCAAACAATTTGTCATTATTTTATTATGCTGTATTAGCTGGGCATGCTGGCATGCACCTGTGCTCCCAGCTACTTGGGAGGCTGAACTGGGAGGGTCCCATTAGCCCAGGAGTTTGAGTCTAGTCTGAGCAACATAGCAAGACCCCATCTCTAAAATTTTTTTTAAATTTCAAATCATACTCTATTATATATTTTATTACATTTGCATCTTCCACAGTGCTTTACTTAGCATGGGCTCAATAATTTTTTTGTCAAATTTCATTCATTTAGGATAACCAACAGAAACAAGCAGATTTATTTGGCAAGTGATGATGATTGATCATTACAGATTAGTACATGGTTCCCCGTCAGATGTCCTGTATAAGGAAAAGGAAACGGGCAGCTCCACCTCTCTTTGGTCTGACACAAAGGATTCCAGCCTAAAATATGATTTTCCAGGCTCATTCAACCTAAAATATGTTGCAGATAACTTCACATATCAAATTATCAACAAAGGATACTCACAGCCCAGCATTAGAGCTTGAGAGAAGTAAACATTATTTCTAAAAGTGAGTTGTTTGGCAGTGCCTGTGGCTCAAGGAGTAACTCACCAGCCCCATATATCACAAGTGGTGGGTTCAAGCCCGGCCCCGGCCAAAACTGCAAAAATAAATAAATAAATAAATGTGAGTTATTGGATGGCCTGTCAGATTGAAAGAATGAAAATTTTTGTTCTTGAATATTTACTTTATGTAAAGTAACTTATTATTTGAAGTTTCTGTCAAGTAGATTTAAAGAGAAAACTGTGACTTCCTGGATCTAGCCATCAGCCCTATCAGTGGCTACCCTGAAATCACATTGGTTTGATGTTGGAGAAAAAATACAATTTGTTGCCCTCTCATACACAATATTGTCTAAGGATAATGAAAACAAATGATAAATTATAAATGCAATTTGATTTTCTCCACAACCTGCCTCATCAGCTGTGATTATTCACCAAAAGAAGTTAGATTTGTATGCTAATATTTTAAAATATCTAAATTCACTAGTTAATGAATAGATTATTTTTCGAATACCTCCCAGTTTTGTCTGAGTTACTCTCACATCTTTGTTCATTGCTTTTCAAAAAGTTCAACCTCTGGTCTTCCTTTTTGTTTTCATATGGACTTTTCTTTTGATAGAAGATATTAAATGTCATATTTAATTCAAAATCAATATTTTCCGAGGCCGTCTTGCAGACGGATCTGGATCTGGACTTGTAGTACAGCATTCAACCATAGCATATCCCTCCAAAGATGTGTCCTTGAAAATAATTTATCACAACTATGATTATAATAACAGTTTTGTTAGTGTCTATGAATATTACATGTCAAAGTCCATCAGTGTCATTATCCAAGACAGGATAGAATACCACTGAAGAATAAATGAAGATATTTGTAATAATTGGATCTGGTAGAAATGGTAAAGTTTTGATTGGGGTTGATCTTCATGTAATCATACAAAGTATGACTGTTTCCATAGTATCAAGGGTAACTGGAAATTATCTGTCATCCTTTGTACTTATTTTGAGAGTAACATAGATCAGGAAATACAAGAGAATAACAGTACTAGTACCTCTTAACATTTTTTTCCCAAATAACCTGGGTTCAAGAGAAGGTGCTTATTCTGTTTGACACGTTCTACTTGATAAACCAGTGTAGATAAAAATATATCTACATTTCACACACAACACTTACTAATCAAATATTACTGGGCCTTCAGAGAAAATTGGAAAGGTCTTCGTGATAATCCCACACTATAAAAATAAATGTAGCCTTATTTTTTATAACTTTCATAGAAATTCATATTGGGAAAAAAACTCTTGGGCATTTTCTATGGCAGGCGATCCTTGCCTGGGGACCCTGTAGAATGTTTTCTGAGAAGTGTGGTATCCATGAAGTCTGTGTCTAGAGGTCTGTAAACCCTAGGCCACATCCTTAATCCCGTGCCTGGAAGAGTGAGACCGGAAGGCATCATTATCTCTGATCTCATGTGTCAGTTCAGACGTTCCAGGGGTAAAATGAAAGATGTGTGCCACGGTTTGAATATTTGTGTCTGCCCCCAAATTCACAGGTTGAAGCCAACTCCCCAGGGTGATAGTCTTGGACAGTGAGAGCCTTAAGAGGTAATGAAGTCAGGAGAGCAGAGGCCTCATGAATGGAATCATGCATTGCAGACAGGGCTCTCAGAAGTGGGTTTCCTATGTCTGTGCCCTTCAATAGCACAGCAAGATTTTGGCCAGATACCAACACATTGGTCTTGGACTTCCCAGCCTCCAGAACTGTGAGCCAATAGATTTCTGTTCATTATAAATGACCTCATCTCAGGCATTCTCATAAGAAGCACAGATGGACTAAGATAAGGTACTTTTCTAGAAGTTTCTCATTTTTCCAAAAATTCTGCTCTATGTTTATTCCAATACACTCTCAAGAGTAAATTGGCTTTCCCCTTACAAATGATGGGATGACACTTTTAAATTTCCATTGGGCCCAAAGATCTCTGTCTCCTCAAACCCCAGAACTAATCCACTCACACCCCTCCCAGGCTCATTCTCGTCTCTATCTTCTAGTAGGGAAGGTTTACATCCCCTAAGCCAGTGCTTTTCCAAATGCAGTGAGCACCCAAATCACCCAGAGAGTCATGATTCCACCAACAGAGAATAGTTCTTCATTAGGGCTGGCTTTGGGCCTGAGAATGTGCATTTTCATCACGCCCACAAATCACACTTTGAGTAGCACTGCTGTAAGTCACAGAAAGCACATCTGAATTGCCGAGCTTTGGATTTTCATCCTTTCGGTCACTGTTTACTTTGTCACAGCAGAGAAGCCTCTCTTGGGTACTAGTGGTCTGACTCATTGTGATGCTGCTATGGTTCATCACCCCCACTTGAATATTACAGCTCTGCCTGCCTTGTCCGAGCTTTGCCCTTATTCCCACAAAGGGCTATACCAGGGCTTCCACCAATTATAACCTTGAAGGGGCAAATGTCCTTCAGCTGCAGCTGGACTCAGAAAAGTCACCTTGATCAACCTCCTCCTGCAGCTGGACTCAAAGAAGTGATCTTGATCAACCTCTTCCTGGACCATCACATTTTGCTTTATCCATAACTCAGGCTGAAGGGGCAGTGGGTTCCACAACTCTTCCCTTTCCAATTGATTGGGTCTGAAGTGAACAGTTGACCCCAAAAAGGGGGATCCACAGAGTAATCTGAGCCAATCAGCTCCCTTTATTCTGTTTTTGAACAAGGAAACAGAAAAGAAAGTCTAAGTTGGTAGGCACTAAAGGAAATAAGTTGTAGGAACCATCTGAAGAAGCCATGCTAGTCAATCCACCAACTAAGTAACAACGGAAGTGGAGGAAGGTGGCCAGGTAGAAGGATGGCTCAGATAGCGGGATCCCCACAGCTATGGACAAACTAATTTACAAGTGTTGTTGGCCAGCAGCCTTGCCCAGGACCCAACCAAGTCAGCAGCACTGCCTACAAGGTTTCTTGGTAACAGTATTATAGGAATAGGATGGCAATAGCTTGTTAGTCAATAAATACTGTGATACTATAGAATCTACCTAAGTGCCCATCTACTGATGAGTGGATAAAGAAAATGTGTGTATATACGCACGTGCAAACACACGCATGCACACCATGGAATACTATTCAGCAATAAGAAAGCATTAAATAATGTATTTTGCAACAACTTAGATAGAACTGGAGGCCATTATCCTAAGTGAAGTAACTTAGGAACAGGAAAATAAATGCTGGATGGTCTCACTGATGAGCAGGAGCTGAAGGACCTATGGCTACACAGGCCACAGAGTGGTATACTGGACATTGGAGACTCACATTGAGGGGGATGGATGGGATAAATAATTGCCTGTGGGGTATAGGGCACCCTACTGGAGTGACGGATACATCAAAGCCCAGACCCCACCACTATATAATACATACAGGTAACAGAATTCAACTGTACCCTCTAAAAGGAGGGAAAAAAATAAAGTGACTTCACTAAAAGCACGTACATACACACATATGTAGTTAGATACTATATGTGGATAAGATACTACCGAGTTCAGAACAATGCTGTAAAGTAGAAACTAAAAAATTTCACGAGAAGAAGAAAATGCAACAATTTTCCATAGAATCACAGGTGAAGGTGAAGAGATGCTCACTTCAGAGTCTGGGGACACAAACCAAACCAACCTACCATATCATTCAATTCAGAATATTTTTTAAAAAGTTTTCTAAGTTAAGTTCATGTTTAATAGTGTGCATAGCCTTGATCTGTCCCTCACAAAAATGACTAGACTCACTTAGGTCTCTGTGTGTGTACATTTGTATGCTTAAAAGTCACTGTTCATTTATTTTTTGACTCTCCTGAGGGACTATTATGGGCTAGTTTCTATTCTTTGCTAAGGATACAATGGAAATTAATTTTGTGAATTCCATTATTTATCACTACATAAATAAGAACACCAGAACACACTAACATCAGAAGCTTCATTCCACAGAGTACAAGCTGCAAGGATGATGGTTTTTTAAAATTTACTGATACATTTTCCCCCCATATCCATGTCTTGGTTCTACTTCCCTTGTTGTTCTCCATTGCCTAATTATTCTAATTTTATGCCAGCTACTTGAGAGTGAATCTAAAAGAAAAAGATAAAGGACAGACAAATCTAGCTTTTAGGCAAGCACCATGACCATATATGGGTTTTCGTATAATAACCGAGTTTATGCACAAACTAAAGCACTTAGGGTATTTAAAGAATAAGGCAATGGCCCAGTGACATTTGTAATAGTCCTTCTACGCCATCTTTTAAATCTTAGCAATCAAGTAGCTCAGAACCTTTTCTTCTGTTACCACAAAGAAGAAGGGAAATATCCAGGGATCTTAAAAAGTGTTTAAAACATTGAGAAAACAAGTTCTAAGGGAATTAAGAATTACAGTGGGGGCTCGGCGCCTGTGGCTCAATGGGCTAAGGAACCAGTCATGTACACCTGAGCTGGCGGGTTCGAACCCAGCCCGGGCCCGCCAAACAACAATGACGGCTGCAACCAAAAAAAGGCCGGGCATTGTGGTGGGCTCCTGTCGTCCCAGCTACTTGGGAGGCAGAGGCAAGAGAATCGCTTGAGCCCAGGAATTGGAGGTTGCTGTGAGCTGTGATGTCAGGCACTCTACCCAGGGTGACAGCTTGAGGCTCTGTCTCAAAAAAAAAAGAATTACAGTGGGATGACTCAGAAGATATATCATCCCACTCTGCTCATGGTAAATTTTGGGGTCTTCTGGATTTTAGAAAGAAGCTGCGTATGTGAATTCAGCTATAAAAAGACCCTCTTTACAGTCACAGCAAATGGAGAATTAATGCAAGTGCTTGTATCTTACATTTGAAGAGTCACAGAGCCAAAGGCTTCCAGGGGCCAGAAGAGTAATGTGGAAATGTGACCAGGGCCATGTAGAGTTCTGGCACACTGGGGAGCTCATACTGTTTTGTTTAACTCAGGGCTCCCCAGGGGGTTCTGTTTTTTAATAAAAGATATGGAAACGAATGCACAGCCCCTTAATTTTTAAGCGCTCCAAACTATTAAGAAACTACTTTAAACCCTTTTCAGGGTAAACAATAATATTCTGCAGATTACATTCACATACAGACCAGAGCCACCATCTAGTTCCTGCATCTGAGCCAGTTAATTACATCAATTCTCTACTCCATCTGACCACATTTTTGTATTGCTTCTTCTCCACTCAAGAGAAAACACACCCCAGAGAGGGAAAAGTGGGGAAGTAGACAGTGAAGAGTCACACTATTAAAAAAAAATTTTTTTTTTTAACTCACTATGCCTTCAGAAACGACATGAAGAAAAGAGCTTTGACAACCCCTGTTAGGGTAGTAGAGGCTTCTTGACAAGGGAACTGTCTGCTCTTCTTGTGGCTCTTTAGTTATGTTAAGTTACTTCTTTGACATTCTCTATCTTTTAAAAAAAATTTTGAAATCTGGGCACTCTCTTGCAGTATTCAGAGCTCAAGTCTAATTTTAACTAATCCAGTATATAGATGCTTTTTTTTTTTTTTTAAGGATTCTTTCCCAATAATAAACATGTGGAGAAGATTTATATATGGCAGGTCTTTACAATTAAATTTTTCTTTCTTTCTTTTTTTTTTTTTTTTTGTTTGATACAGAGTCTCAATTTATTACCCTCAATAGTGTCGTGGCATCACACAGGTCACAGCAACCTCCAACTTCTGGGCTTAGGAGATTCTCTTGCCTCAGCCTCCCGAGTAGCTGGGACTACAGGCGCCCACCACAAGGCCCAGCTATTTTTTTGTTGCAGTTTGGCCGGGGTCAGGTTGGAACCTGCCACCCTCGGTATATGGGGACGGCACCCTGCCCACTGAGCCACAGGCACCACCCTACAATTAAATTTTAATAAGGAATGCTTAGAAGAAAACCAAATCAATATTTCCCCTTCTATACACAATCTAAAAAGATCTTCCTAAGGACCCCCTTTCCCAGGCGAGTAGGCCGTAAAACATATCATTGGCCAGTACCAGCAATTTCCAGACCATCCTCTTGAGAAGGGAAAAAACTTCCACGTGTTTACGCTTTTTCAAAATCTATTTCCTTCATGTTCCAAATCATGTCAGTTGTCTTCCTGCCATGACACACGATGCCCGGTAGAGACGGCGTGGTCTGGCTCCCATCACTTCTGATGACCCATCACTCAGAGCAATTACGCTCCCACGTGCAGCGTTTCTTTTTTTAAAGAAAGCGTGCTCAGAAAAACCATCTCTGTTTTTCCAACTCTATCGTTAAGTTGAAGATACTGTCTGTATCCTAAACCGAGACTGGCATTGATTTGCTCCTTCAGCACATATTTATTGACAGCTTCTGTTTTTATGGAGGGACTCGGCTAAGAAGGAGGAATATGGTGTGAGCCAAATGGACACCGTCCTGCCTTCACCGATCGCTGGCAGCAGGAATTAATCACATGAATAAACGTGTAATCACAAAGTCTGGGAACTACTTTGAAGGAGGACGACGAAACGCCGTGAGAGCCTAAAACTGAGTCTAAGACATGACGGGGCTGGAGGGAACGCTGATAATTTCAGAGCGGTTGGGGCCACCCAGAAAAGTCCAAGTAGGGCAGAACGTTGCCCATGGAGAGCCTTTCACACGCACAGCCCCAGGCGGGAACGTGGCACAGGCACAGAACTGAAGCAAGCTCGTACGGCTGGAGTTCATAAAGAGAAGAAGGTTCCAGAGGAGGTCGGCTAGGCAGGAAGAGGCCGGATCATTCAGGGAGTCCAAACCAGGGCAATAGAAAGCTGCTTTCATATCGTATGTTTAAAGGCGCTCTCACGCTGGTGAAGGAGAGTTGAAAAGGTGTATTAACCGTGTGTTTCTTATATTTTGACATTTGAGGCCTTGCTGACTCTGGAAGGTCTGCCAATTTCTAGAAACAGTAAAACACTTTTCTGTAAGTGCACCTTTCATATGTCAACAAACTGACACAAAGCTCACGCTCCCCACCTCCTTTCTCTAGCTCTTCGTCTCTGGGCCACTTTCCCCCTGCCCTCAGTGCCCCAAGGCAAGGTACCAGAAAGCTAAGGACAGCCCTATGCCCCAGAGCCTGCCCAGATTATTCAAACCAGCCAATCCTCACACGCCACAGTCCTCACTCCCCACCTCCTGACCAACTCTGGGGCTTCCCTTGAGCCCCTCTGCACCTGCCTGGCCTCCTGTTTCTGGGCATCTGTGAGTGTAAATTACCTCTTCCTTTGTGACAGACCTTTCTGCATCTGTACCCCCAATTAAAAGAAATCCCAGGCGCATTTTAAGACACAGTGGTGAGCGGGGTGACTTCTGATGATGGCTTAGATGAGAATGGCCACAGGGAAGTAGAATAAAAATAGACCGAGAGGAGATAGGGTGAATTTGATCAGGGGGTGAGGAAGAGGGAGGGGGTAGGATGATTCCTGGTTTTATTCTTTGTTCAATTAAATGGATGATTGGTGCCGCATACTCACGCAGAAAGTGCAGAAACAGCCCCAGTTTGGGAGAGAGGATGATGAGTAAAATATGCCTCTGAGACGGCCAAGTGTGAATGGGCTTGGACAGTTGGATTCAAGCACATATTCAAAGACAGGAATCCTCACCACCCTTGCCCAGCTACTCGAGGATGAGGACTCCAAGACCGTATAAATATAAAGCATAAACCTCCTATTTATAGAGTGTGATTTCTTTCCCAAAATATATCAGATGTCTGGTTGATGTAAATGACACTTTAAAATGAGAAACATTACTATCTTTATATCTTACTGGTCTTGAAAAATTAACTTTTCTATGCTGTAGATGCCATTTGATACACATCTGCCTGTCTACCATCCATGTCAAACTAAAATCCACTCTTATAGTGAAATGTTCTCCAAACTCGAGGCAAATTGCCTTCAACTACCCTTCCCTCGATAAACCAGAAGGATAGTACTTCCTATAACGTGACAAGAAATCACACTGTCAGGTTCTCCTGATTTGCCCCAATAATTGCACTTACTTGAATCTTAACCGCAATGCCAGTTGTTTTCAAATTGATCTGTACACTTATAGGGTGAAGAAGATAACAATTACAAGGAACAGTCCACCTTCACTGTTCATCTTGTAACTGGCCAGTCTTATCATAATTTCAGGATAAAAATAGGGGACCAACGGGGTGACACAGATATTTTCCTCCTTCCTCGAGACTCACACTTCAGAGGTACTCGGATAATGACTCTGCTACTATGGTTATTACCAAGGAGATCTGGGGATTATTTTCTCTTTTCATCTGTGTTTTGAAAAGTCTTAACAAAAGTAACCTGAGGTCATTGTTAATGAGCTCAGTTTTGCCTACGGTGCTAAGGAAATGAAAGCAATCTACCTAATTTCAGAAGGAGGCAAGTTTTGTGAGAACTGCCATACCTAGGATTCTGATCTGGGGTAGGGTGAGAAGCCCAAACTGTCCACCCCAAGCAGCTGTGACTTAGGAAACATAGCTGTCTAAATCGGGCAAGGTCAGTAAGGACATGGCCCCTGTGTATCGCTTCCTAATGGGATGCAGATGGATGCAACTGTGATCATATCCCACTTTCACATCAAGCTAAAAGACTTTTCTACAGCAAAGGAAACAAGAAAGTAAAAAGACAACCTACAGAATGGGAGAAAATATTTGCAAATTACCCCTCAGACAAGGGATTAATAACTAGGACATATAAGAAGCTCACCCAACTCAACAGGAAAAAAATCAAACAATCTAATTTTAAAATAGGCAAAAGACCAAAATAGACATGTCCTGAAAGAAGACATATGAATGGCCAATTGGCATATGAAAAAAAGTTCAACATCATTAGTGACTAGAGAAATGCAAATCAAAACTACAATGAGCTATCATCTCATACAGTTAGAATGACTTTTATCAAAAGACAAAAAATAATAAGTGCTGGTGAGCATGTGCAGAAACGGGAACACTCATATACTGTTGGCAGGAATGTAAATTAGCGCAACCACTATGGAGAGCAGTACGGGGTTCCTTAGAAAACAGCACTACCATGTGACACACCAATCCCACTGCTGAGACTATATCTAAAAGAGAAGAAGTCAGTATATAAAAATTATATCTATATTCCCACGTTTATTGCAGCACTATTCTCACCATAGCCAAGATTTGAAATCAACCTAAGTATCTAACAAATCAACCTAAGTATCTATCAATGGACGAATGAAGAAATTGTGGTACACGGGCGGCACCTGTGGCTCGGTGAGTAGGGCACTGGCCCCATATACCAAGGGTGGTGGGTTCGAACCCAGCCCCGGCCAAACTGTAACAAAAAATAGTCAGATGTTGTGGTAGGTGCCTGCAGTCCCAGCTACTCGGGAGGCTGAGGCAAGAGAATCACTTAAGCCCAAGAGCTGGAGGTTGCTATGAGCTGTGACGCCACGGCACTCTACTGAGAGTGGAAGAGGGTAATTGGTGGGAATTCACCTATGGTGCATAATACAAAGAGTATAAATGTCTGAACACAACAAATATGTGAAGTTAACCAGTTTGGTGTAAGCATTCCAAATTGTATATAATTTGGACAGGACATTGTACCCCATAATTGTATTAATGTACACAGCTATGATTTAATAAAAAAAAGTTTAACAAAATTAAGAGAAAAAAAGACACTGGTGAAGAAAACAAATATTACTTATAAAAATATATAATTCATTTTGAAGTACATGAATGAAAAATTTTCAATTTTTTTTCTTTTGCTTTATACAATCAAGTTAAAAGCTCCTTCAGGTATTTATACCTGAAGAAAGAAATACATGTAGATGCCTACAAGTAAGTTCCAACATTGGATAGCAACCAGGGAAGTAGTTGCAAAATGGAGTGCATAAAACATTGTAAAGGGGGAAGGAAATACCTGAACTATGAACTTCAATTTATATTTGCTTTTATCTCTCTCATATGTGTTTACTTCTATCTTTGTGTGTATTGTGATATAAAATAGTAAAATAGAATAAATGTGTATTTTATTAGTCAATAAATATGTGTATGTTGGGGTGGCTATTTTTTATTTATTTTATTTTATTTATTCATTTATTTATTTATGTTTGAGACAGAGTCTCACTCTGTTGCCCTAGGATAGGGTGGGGTGGCATCACTGCTCACAGCAACCTCAAACTCTTGGGCTCAGGTGATCCTCTTGCCTCAGCCTCCTCCAGTAGCTGGGACCACAGGAGGCCAGCTAATTATTTTTAGAGACAGGGTCTCGCTGTAGCTCAGGCTGGTCTCAAACTCCTGAGCTCAAGCAATCCATCTGCCTCAGCCTCCCAGAGTGCCGGGATTATGAGCGTGAGCCACCTCACCCGGCCTAAGGGTATTTTTTATTTTAATGTGGTGAATACTGCCCTATAGAGTCATGCTCAAGCAGAGGCTATTCCTAACTGAGCATCTAATCGTGTTACACTTCTTTTCCTGACATGCTCCTCTTCATCCTTTCTGTCACTATAGCTCAAGAGCTGCCCTCTGCAACAGACCCTCTCCAGGGAGTCTGGCCAGCTGGTACCTTTGATCCCCACTGCCACTCACAGGGACAGGCTGCCGGGCGCATTGTGCTCACTAAGCACCTCTGATCCAGTCTTTAGTCCAGAGCCAGACTGAACTTGAACCAAAGGAAGAGTAACTAGATTCACAACCTCAGAAATTTGGTCTCAGATGTATTAATTAAACTCTGTTCATCAATAGATGCAAAGACCTGTGAATCTGGGGACTATGAGACAGGCATCTGTCCCTGGAACTAAAGGCAGGAATTTCATCTCTGCTTGGCTCTGCTACTTGAAGCGTTATGTCGCCAAGTGTAGCGCTAGTAATTTCCTCACCCAACTTTTAAGTTTGAAAAATTTCGAACATGTATGTTGAAAGAATAATACAAGGAACACCTCCTACCCTTCCCCAGATTGTTACTGTTTTCCATTTTGCTTGCATAATCTCTCTCTCCCTCTCTTTCTCTCTTCATATAAACACACACACATACACACACATTTTGAGGTGGAGTATCTGAAGTTAGATCGGAGCCATCAGAACACAAGGACACATTATTCCTAAATATTTTGGCAGGTAAAAATAAGATAGTGTCCTACGTAACCCAATGATATTATCACAACAAAGAAATTTAACATTCATTCAGTATTATCATGTAATATGCAGGCCATCTTCAAATTCTCCTACTTGATGCCCAAATGTCTTTCATAACTGATTTTTATTCCTGATCCAGAATCCAATCAAGATTTTAGCACTTGGTTTTTAGCTTTCTTTACTGTGTTTTAACACAGAATGGTCTCCTTGCCTTTTTGGTTCTGATTTCCATGTCTTTTTTAAAGAAGAAAAAATCCCAACCGGTTGTCCAGTTGATACCTTTTCCCCACATAACGAATAATCTGTGGGGTAATGCTTTGGGATGGTGTGAACCAGATCTCTAAAAATTTCTACCCAATGACTTCAGGATTTATTACTAATACTTGCCTTAATCAATTATTAAATTGGGGGTTTCAAAGTAGTGATTTTCTAATTCCATCATTTTTTCCTCATATTACTTGGTGTTCTTTAAAGAAGAGCTTTCTTTTTCTCCTATCCTACCCCCTTTGTGACTCATGGACTTTTTAAATTCAATCTCTATAGTGCATTACCAACATTATTCTTTATGATGTTCAAAATGTCACAAAATTGACTTCTAGTATTTATTTATTTTTTTATTTATTGAGATAGAGTCTCACTTTGTCACCCTCAGTAGAGTGTTGTGGCATCATAGCTCACAGAAACCTCACACGCTTGGGCTTAAGCAATCCTCTTGCCCTAGCCTCCTGTAGTTGGAACTACAGGCGTCCGCCTCAATGCCCAGCTATTTTTTTAGAGACGGGGTCTTGCTCCTCAGGCTGGTCTCAAACTCCTAACCTCAGGTGATCCACCTGCCTTGGCCTCCCAGAGTGCTGGGATTATAGGCATAAACCACACCTGACATTGGCTTCTATTATTGAATCTGAAAGGCTCTAGATATTATGCAAAAATGCGGTGGGCATAAGGAAGGCTTTGGAGTCACCTGCCATAAAAATCCATGGTGAGTCACCATGGATTTCTGCACCTGCAACAGAATGCTAACAATATCTGCTTCGTAGACAGGAACCAGGCTCACTGCTGAGTCCCCAGTATCTCAGTCACCCAGAAGGCACTTAATATAACATCTCTCCACTGTTGAAAGCACCTAGAATAGTGCCTACTACCTAATGGTACCTAAATTGTTGATATTGTTGTTAATATTTACGTGACACAATATGGCTTTATTAGTTAAATATTATTGAGGCATTGAGGCCTTTTTACGTGTGAACCTTTATCACCAGCCATCAAGAAAGAACTGGAGGATGAGCCTATACCCAATTCAATTAGCAAGGAAAAAATAATAATTATTATGATGATGATGACAATAACAAACATAGTACTCACTGTGTGATGAAAGGCAATGTGCTAAGCTCTTCATTAACTCATTTATTCCTTTCAACAATTCTAGGAGATAAGTGCTAATATAATTCCCATTTTGAGATTAGGAAACTGAGGCTCAGAACGGGTAAATCACTTGCCACACAGCTGGTGTTCAGACATTGGCAGTCTGGTTTCAGAAGAGTTCTTGCATCATGCTATGCTAAAGAAAGGGAAACTTACCAAAATAAGGTAAGTGGAAACAGAAGGTGTTCTTTATACAGAAGACTGTATAAAGTGTATGGTGGCACATGTGACATTTATTTAAAGACAGACACACGTACTTCACTGGCACGGAGTTGACAATGAAGATATAAGATTCTTATCCTAAAGTCTACTAGCATCATCATTTGTTTTAAAAGATTACATTTTGCAAGATGCTAAGACCTTTGCAAACTTCAGAAACTCTAGCAATTTGAGCCTTGGAAAATTCGAATTAGATGCCAGCTCTTATCTTCATCTGGTGCTTTATGGCAGCCGCTTAGTGAAATACGCAGCTATGTCTGAATAACCCACCAGATGGTCCAGCTGTGAGAATGTTATTGTTTTCTACCCATTTGTATTATTCCCATGGCTTCACAAGTTCTAGTTCTTGAACCTTCAAAAGACACCACTGCTTTTTCCCTAAGCTATGAGAAAATAATAGGTTTCCCAAATCCATCACGAAGAATTCGTCAGATTTATAGGTGAATTCACAGGCAAAAACGCCAATGTGTTTTATAATCCCCTTTAAACGGCTTGTGTTTAGTTTATGGGGCCTTTTCCTTACAAGAGGGGCTGCAGGTTTGAGAGAAAGTTTTCACATGAGCAGGCTGTGGGCCATTGCTACCTCTGTCAATTAGTTAATGCACTTTGTGAAAAATGGTACCTGTCTCTCAAAAGCCATTTTGTTATTTCTTTTTACACTGTTACCTTCTTCGATGTTACATGGAATTGCTTGCTTGACTTATTTGCGTGAGGATACTGGTCACTCGCCAGCATTGTACATTCCCGGCTATCTGTATCCTCCAAGAAAGATACGCAATAAGAACTCACCCAGTGTGACTTACAGCCTAATAATTAGTATCTTATGCATTAAGAGATGCGAGGCTCAGAGCTATGCAGCCATTAAAACAGTTAAGCATGAATTACCACACTATAATTCAGGGCCCGAAGCCTCTTCTACACATAGAAACAGATGTCTCTTCTACTAGAACAGGGAAGCCAGTAGTTATCTGGAGGTGGGGAGAGTGAGTGTTTTTTTAAATAGCAGAGTGACCTCATTACTGCGATTGGAACCAAGAACTAAGCATGTCATACTCATCTAAATTCCCCTGCTCCGTGATCCTAGCCTCGGTCAGCCTTCCTGCGGGCATTTGTGGGACCAACCGAAGATCCCTGCATTTATCCAGCTTGTGTGATCCCCCCCTGTGTGAAGGAGCTCCTCTCAATAAAAACAATAACCTTCACCCTCTCCCCAAGACTCTATTGGAAGATACATTTGAGCATGTTCCTGCTTTTAAGTTTCCTGTAGTATTTCAAGGAACATGGGCACTTTAGAAACTTCTTACCATGGCCCCGCCTGTCTCACTGGGGGACTGCCCTCACTTCCTCTGTCACTCTGTTCCAGTTCCACCTTCCATGTCACTCCTGCTCACGCAAGCCGAGTACACACACGTCAGGACACTTGTCCTGCCTTCTGCCTAGAGGGGTCTTCCATCAGACCTCTGCATGGCTAAAGGCAGGAAAAAGAAAAGACAGGAAATGAGAAATGGAAGAAAGGCAGAAGGAGAAGGCTTTAGAGACTCCTTTCTAGACCATAATTCATAATAGCATCCCATGGCGTGTTTTATTTTTGTTTCTTTACCTGACAATATGTTTCTTCCAAGTACGCGTGACTGCCTGGTATTAAGTTATGTATTTATGTATTGTGGTCTGTTTCTTTCACTACAGTATAAGCTCCAAGAAGCTAATTCTTTTTGTTGTTTGTTCACTGCTTTTTAGCTTCATATGCCCAGCTCTTAGAAAAGTGCCTGACACATAGTAGGTCCTAAATATTTGTTGAATGAAAGAATGAATTCATGCACTCTCGGTTTCAAGAAATGGAAGAACTAGCATTTCTATTCTTTTTTTTAAAGAAATGGAAACACGAACCCTTCAGCTCAGCCCTTTGAGTCCTTTGCTCACCTATGACCTCTTTTGCACTAGAAATGCCTAACCAGTTTGGTCTGCCATAGTGAGATTACACCTCCAAAAAGTTGCTTTGGAAATAATTGAAATCTTTTGGTGCCTTTTCCACTGAAAGAGACTATAGGTTGAGTTGAAAAGCAGAGGTTCTCTGACCTAAGCCCTTTCTAAAATGTGAACTTTAAAGCATTAAAGAAAATCTGTCATTTCAAGGTCTCTGCTGCTTCTTTGCAGAGCTTAAAAAGAAAACGCAAGGAAACCCATTAATGGGATTTTGAGTAGAAGGGATAACACACCGGGTTTATCCTACAATGAGATTTTTGAGACTAAGGAAACTAAGTTTCTCTGTACAGTAACTAACAGGAATTTTCTATTGGCACCAAAATTCCCAGAGGAGAGTCTTCTAGAATTGAGGAAGCAACTTCATTGGGAGAAAATGGGTTCAAAAACGTAGGCAACAGCTAAAAAGGGAGACAAGAGAATACAAAAATGAAGTTATAGTCCCACTTTATTTATGCATGTAGATTCAAAATATTGGTGAAACAATTCTATAATGTTAAATGTATTTAATACAATGAAATGTATCAAATATATTTAATGAAGTGTTTAAGTTAGTTCTCTCTGAGAATCCCTGTGGATCTGAAAGCACGTGTACACAGAGAGATGAGAAAAGGTTTATTAGCGTAGTTGGCGCACTCCACTGTGGAGGATGAGATCAGCCATCTGCAAGTAGGAGAACCAGGGAAGGCAGTAGAATGGCTCAGTCCTAGTCTGAAAACCTCAGAGCCAAGGAAGCCAGCAGCTTAGCTCTCAGTCCAAAGCCTAAAGGTCATGGCAGGTTGGGACCTCACTGTGTCCTGGCTCTGGAACAGAGAGCAAGAATTTTCCCTTCCTCCGTTTTCGTATTTCTTCTGGGCCTGGAGATGACTGGATGGTGCCTGTCCACACTGACGGCAGATCTTCCCCACTCAGGCCACCAACTCACACTCCAGTCTCCACTGGAAACACCCTCAGAGACAGACCCGAGGCAGCCCAATCATTTAATCATCTAAATGTCAAACTATGTGGATTTCCCTTTCAGCAGAAGAGGGCTAGGCTCACTGCCTAATGAGGTACTGAGAATACTTAGTGCCGTAATTCTGAATAAATAACACTTTATTAGCCATCTGGGTATCCCTTAATTCAGTCAAATTGACACCCCCCCAAAACCATCTGATTAGTTAATCAATTGATTGTATAAAATAAACATATAAATAAATTGTAAATTATACATCATAATCAAGAATGTAAGGAACATAGCCAGGCACGGTGGCTCATGCCTGTAATCCCAGCACTCTGGGAGGCTGAGGTGGGTACATTGCTTGAGCTCATGAGTTCGAGACCAGCCGGAGCAAAACTGAGACCCTGTCTGTACTAACAATAGACAAACTTGCAGGGCATTGTATTGGGCACCTGTAAACACAGCTACTTGGGAGGCTGAGGCAAGAGGATGGCTTGAGCTGAAGAGTTTGAGGTTGCTGTGAGCTAGGACACCACGATACTCTACCAGGACAACAGAGTCAGACTCTGTCTCAAAGGAAAAAAAAAGTATATAAGGAACATAATCAGAAAATTACCTATCAGAAAATATATTTATTATTATTTATAGCATTAATACACTAAAGGAGAAAATTATCTGATTATTTTAATTGATGCAGAAAAACATTTGAAGAGATTTAATACCTATTAAGGAAAAAAAAAGCTAAGAATAGTAAGAAACATCCCTTACTAAAAAATGTATATACCAATCCCTGAAATAGTATACTTTGGATGTGTAACTTTTAAAATTAGAAATAAGAATATCACTACTATCCTTATTGTTCAATACAGTATAGGAGGTTATGACGAATATAAGGAGAGAAAAATAAGCACATCTTTATTGATAAGCATATCTTATATCCTTTATATACTTTATATACTTTTGTTACACTCCACACATTTTTATACACCTTATCCTCATTTTTATTTGATTAAAAATATTTTCTGATTTTCCTTGACCCATGGATGTGTTCGTTCATTTACAAATGTGGATTTTTCAAGATGTTTCATTGTTGTGACTTCTCAATTCCATTATGATCAGAGAAGTTACTCTGTATAATTTTAATTATTTTAAATTTGTTGAGGTTTGTTGTAATGGCCCAGAATATGGACCACCCTGGTGAATACTCTATAAGCACCTGAAAAGAATATGTATTCTTCTGTTATTGAATTTAATATAATAATAAATGTCAATTAGGTTAAGTTGGTTAATAGAGTTCTTCAAGTCTTCTAAATTCTTAATGACTTTCTCCCACTTTGTTCTATCCACTATTGAAAGAGTAGTGTTGGGCAGCACCTGTGGCTCAAGGAGTAGGGCACCGGCCCCATATGTCAGAGGTGGCAGGTTCAAACTTGGCCAAGGCCAAAAACTGCAAAAAAAGAAAGAGTAGTGTTGAAAGCTCCAACATTAAGTGTGGATTTTTCTATTTCTCCTTCCAATTCTATTATTTTGTTTTACTTTATTGTTATTATTATTGAAACAGAGTCTTGCTCTGTTGTCAGGATAGAGTGCAGACAGAGGCATTATCATAGCTCACCGCACCCTTAAACTCCAGGACTCAAAAGATTCTCCTGCCTCAGCTTCCAAAGTAGCTGGATGGCGTGCACCACCACGCCTGGCTAATTTTTGTAAGTTTTGTGGCAGTGAGGTCTTGCTCTTGCTCAGCGTGGTCCAGAAGTCCTGGCATCAAGCAATCTTTCCACCTCAGCCTCCCAAAGTGATAGGATTACAGGCCTGAGCCACCAAGCCAGCCTCCAGTTCTATCAGTTTTTGAAACTTTATTATTAGGTGCCATCCACATTTAAGATTGTTGTGTTTTTATTCTTAGTGAATTCATCTGTCATCATTAATGTCCTTCTATATTTCTAGGGATAGTCCTTGTTCTAAATTTCACTGCGTTTGATATTAATATAACGAATCCAACTTTCTCAATTAGTGTTTGCATGGTATATCTTTTTTCCATTAGTTCACTCTCAACCTACCCAAGTTATTATTATTGAAATATGTTTCTTATAAACAGTTAGGTGTTTTTAAATTATTTAGACCATTTAAATTTAACATACAATATGTATTGCTAGCTGTTTTCCATTTATTCCATCAGTTTTTTGTTTTGTGTATGTGTGCCTTTTTGCTTTCTGTTGTATATCTCCATGATTAGATTTTATAAATTTTTTAAAATAATTTTTACAATAAATGTAGATATATGAAGTGCTATATGTTGTTTTGTTATATCCATACACAGTGGAATGATTGCATAAAGCTATCTATCTATCTATCACCTCAGATACTTACTTTTTTTGTAGCAAGAGCACTTAAAATTCTATGCTATTAGCAATTTTGAAATATATATTATTATTAATTACAGTAACGTTGCTATGCAATAGATCTTAAAAACTTATTTCTCCTGTCTAACTGGAACTTTGCATCCCCCGGCTAACTTCTCCCCACTTGAGAGCCTCTCAACATCTGGTAGCCAGCATTCTACTCTCTACTTTCGTAAGTTTGACTTGTTCACAATTGAATTTTTTATACCTCTTTTCAATTTTTTTAGTAGTTAGCCAAGGGTTTAAAATAGATAACTTCGAAAAGGAGAGGAAGATGGAGGCAGAGACGGTCCTATAGCCCATCTCTCCCAGGTCAGCAGGTGAGAGGGTGGGAGCTCTGGATCTTTCCCCGTGTGAACTATTGGAGTGGATGGGCAACTGGTAAGACACAGAGATCGGGAGCGCGTTCGAAATATAGTTCTTAACTGTGGAAACGGGTGCAGACTGTTTCCCCCTGCGTGGCGGAGGGGCAGCCGGCCTCTCCCACAGGGAGGACAGCAGGTCCCATCCCACAAGCTCTAATCAGAGAAAATTCCACTGAAGCGTGGAACTCAGAGCTTACCGATCAGAAAGGGACGCTACTGAGAAGCACGGAGTCCCGGGCAGCCCTGCTGCAAGCCGAGGGGTCCGGACTCT
>CAUYON010099584.1:0-16416 GCA_963573935.1 Arctocebus calabarensis
ATAGTGATCAAGGAAATGCCATGAAGGATATCTGTAACAGTATGATCAAAATATTTCTGAATGTATATGAATCGTGCCCTGTGATTGCACCAACGTACATAATTATGATTCAATAAAATTATTAAAAAAAAAAAAAAAAAACCAAACAAACAAACAAAAAAAAGAACATGATAACAATTGCCGAAAGGACATTGTTTTACACACCAAATTAATTTCTAACTAAGGATTAAATTAGCAATATAATCAATGTTATGTTGCCAGTCTGGGTGTGGTGGCTCAGTCCTGTAATCTTAGCACTCTGGGAAGCCAGGCCGGTGGATTGTCTGAACTCAGGAGTTCAAGACCAGCTTGAGCAACAGCAAGAATCTGTCTCTACTAAAAATAGAAAAAACTAGCCAGGTGTCATGGCAGGCACCTGTAGTCCCAGCTACGAGGGAGGGTGAGGCAAGAGGACTGCTCAAACCCAAGAGTTTGAAGTTGTTGTGAGCTATGATGCCATGGCAACAGAACCTCTGTTTTCAAAAAAAGATCTTGATAAATCAAGCATTCTACCATAAAACCTTCAAAGCACAAAACCATAAAATAGTTATTTAAAACTAATTTTAATCCATTTTTGCTTATTAAGCCAAAAGTTTTACTAAATATATCTACTTTTTAACTTTTTATTTTAAAACAATTATAGTCATAGGAGATTGCAAAAAAATATACAAAGAAATCTCATGCACCTTTCCTCCGGTGTCCAATGTTAACATCTCACTTAACTATAAAAACACCAACAAACTGACATTGACACAACCCACAGAGCTTGTTTGGATTTCACCAGTTACACACATGTGTGTTTGAGAGCAAGTGCAGATTTTCGTGATTTTTATCACACACACAGTCTTGTGTAGAAACCGCGATATGAACGGATGCTCAGCTGTGTCATTACAAGGCTCCCCAAGTTACCGCTGTGTAGCCAGCCACTGATCTTTCCTAAACAATTAGTAAACAAAAGAGATGACTCCACTGACCTGTTTTAGCCAACTGATCAAAAGTAGATACTTTAGCTATTGAGAAATAGAAAACAACCTGTATACAGCGTTCTTTGTATTTTCAGTCCCTAAGTGAATCCAAGGATAAGAAAAACAAATGACAACAGGGAAAGCAAAAGGCAGCACTGAGGATAGTGCTGGTCGACCACCAGCCAGGAGAGGGGAGCAGGGACGCATCTCAGTGGAGGCTGAGATGGTTGGAATCAAATAGTACAGGGGAGTCTACATTTCTCAACATCGGCCTAAAAATACTGGATTAGCTAAGAGACAAAAGGATGTTATACAGGTAAAAATTAGATCTCATAAAGGGAAAGAAATAAACTACTTTCATTTCATAAACCTGTCATGTAGTATATTTGAAACATGTGTTTATTAAATTAAATGTATCATTTAACACTAATATGGGTTGCTTACGCTTAAAAGTACACTATATACTCCATTTACTCTTTTTTTAAAAAAATAGCTGGTATTATAGTGAAAAGGACTATAAAAGCAGAAAATATTTGTAGATGTCTATAATAACATCTACATGTTATCATTAATATAAGACGTTTTTAGAAAATGCAGTGACTAACCAGAGGTAAAAAAGTTAACATTAGTTCCTTAAATAATTATGGGCAGTAATAACTGTGAAAAATGAAACTAGTCTAGTTAATTCATTTCTTTGTTTCCTCGAATCCAGTACTTACATTCAAATTTCAGGATCCAGCACCCATTGAGTATCCCAAGCATGCACTTCAGGGTACTTTGAACTACATCACCAGGAACAATAACATGAGTCACTAGAATACAAGAGAAAGCAGTAAGAGAATCAGATACAAACCAAAACAATTCTCTGAGTAGCCTGGCTTTTATAACTAAAGTCTCTATTTTATAAACTTATATCTGAATTTGCTTCAAAGGTAAAAATTTTACACTTAAGAATAAGACTTCTGGCTTGGCACCTGTAGCATAGTGGTTATAGCGCTGGCCACATTTACTGGGGCTGGTGGGTTCAAATCTGGCCTGGCCCTGCCAACAACAATGACAGCTGCAACAAAAAATAGCCAGACGTTGTGGCGGGTGCCTGTAGTTCTAGCTACTTGGGGGCAGAGGCAAGAGAATCGCTTAAGCCCAGGAGTTTGAGGTTGCTGTGAGCTGTGACACTATGGCACTCTACCTAGGGTGACATAGTGAAACTCTGTCTCAAAAAAAGAATAAGACTTCCTTTATTTAGTATTAGTAGCATTTTCTAAATTGGCCATCAAGATGAAAAATCAGATTTAAAAAACCCATATATCTGAAAGTCACATTAGCAAACACAAATAATTTTTCTTTTATTTTCAAATTATAAGGATTATATTAATTACAGCATTAATTATTAATTACATTGCACGATTTATCATTAGCAAAGCCACAAACATGCTTTTCCAACATACTATTCTGTCCCAATATGCAAAGCTTTAAGCCTTGCATTTCTTAACTACATTAAGACTATAGTGGGCAATATAGAACTCATCTCATTTCTACCAAAAATAGAAAAATAAGCCAGATGCATTAGTTCACACCTATAATCCCAGCTACTTGGGAGGCTGAGACAGAAGGATGGCACCTATAAATCTGAGGTTACAGTGAGCTACAGCTGTGCCAATGTACTGCAGTCTGGGTGACGGAGTGAGACCTTTTCTCTCAAAACAAAAAAAAAAGTTATAGTTTATTACTACAAAAATATTTTAGATAACGAAATGCAAATTATATATAAATAGTCATCTCACAATGGTTAAAACATATATCAATCAGCATTCACAGGGATTATCTATTTAATCATTTTTTTTCTACCAAACAACTTTCAAATTCCTCACCTGTACTGTCAAACTCAGCACACTTTTTAGCCTTAAGAACTGTTGCAAGCTCACTGAGCATGTTCTGTTGTTCTGATGAAAGTCCACTGCCTATAAGCACGAGAGGTCCATCTCTACGCTGCCCGGTATTCAACTGCTAACACAAAAGGAGACGCCACAGCATTAAAAACCCTGAAGCCTAAAGAAGGACATTAAACAGACTCTCACTTGATGTAAGCTTGAATTTCATTATTTAGCGTATTCTAATAGTTCTCAGTAATTTCCATTGAATCTAAGATCAGAAGTGATGCTCAAGGAAATTAAACAATTATTTTTTTATTTCTTCATTTCACCCTCAAGAAAACATCAGTTGGGACAGCTCTCTTATACTCAAGGCATCTTATTTCCTTAATTTTTAAATTGGGTCTCTTTAGTCTTTCTCAACTTCATTCTGTCACCAGTAAGCCTTTTTTCCTTGAAGGAACCAAAAAAAAAAAAAAATCCCACTTGAAATGATTGATTCCCTATCCCCTACCACTAACTTACCTCAAGAGTTGAACTCAACTTGAGAACTCAAATTAATCAGAAGAAAAGAACAATTCCATTTTTTTATGGACAAGAGACTTGAACAGAAACTTCTCTGAAGATGACAGGTGAATGGCCAACAAACACATGAAAAAATGCTCATCGTCTTTAATCATCAGAGAAATGCAAATCAAAACCACTGGGGGATATCACCTGATTCCAGTAAAACTAGCCCACATCACAAAATCCCAAAACTGCAAATGTTGACATGGATGTGGAGAGAAGGGAACACATCTATACTGCTGGTGGGACTGAAAACTATACAGCCTTTAGGGAAAAAAGTATGGAGAATTCTCAAGTAACTAAAAGTGGACACATTTGATTCTGCACTTCCATTACTAGGTATTTACCCAGAAGAACAAAAATCATTTTATAACAAAGACATTTGCACCAGAATATTTACTGCAGCCCAATTCATAATTGCCAAGTCGTGGAAGCAGTCCAAATGCCCACCAACCCATGAACAAATTAACAAATTGTGGTATGTGTATACCATGGAATACTATGTAGCCATAAAAAGAGGGAGACTTTACATCTTTTATGTTTACCTGGATGGAGTTGGAACATATTCTTCTTAGTTAAGTATCTCAAGAATGGAAAAAGGAAGTATGCAATGTACTCAATACTATTATGAAACCAGTATATAATCACCTACACATTCATACAAATGGTAAAACACAAATGTAGTCCAGCAAAAAGGAGGGGAGAGAAAGGGGAGGGCATTTGGTGAAATCTCTCCTAATGTGCACAATGCAAGCATACATTTCAAAACAACTAAGAATAAATTATAATATCTTACTACAAAAAACAAGTAAGTGAGGTGGTGGTTATGTTAATCAGTTTGATTTAAACATCCCACATTGTATATCAAATCATCACATTGTAGCCCATAAATGTATAGTTCTGATTTAATAAAAAAAACTAAACATAAATAAATAAACTGAGATTATCTGAAAACATCAAAGAACACCACGGCTTTTAGAATAGCACTGACCCCACAGAAAGAAAACAAATTTTTATTATTAAAAATAGCAATCTCTCAAAACCAAGAAAAGATGAAGACAGACAAGAAAATTATCAGGTCCACAAGTAGCAGGACGCCCATGGAGCTCAGAAAAAGAAAAGCAGTAGTTTGACTAAAGAAATTATTCCCACTTTAATATCTAAGCTTAGAATATAAAGGGGACAAAAAAAAAAGACAAAAATAAAGAGAAGGCAACAATGGATAATATTAACGATTAAAAGTACAAGACTCAAAAAAACAATGTGATAGTGGCTACACAGCAGACAACAGAAATTTAGCAAATGGAATGTCAGCCAAAAGCTACCTACGAAAACAGAAGCAAGCAAGAAAGGAAGGGTAATCAGTATTACTGTATTAAAGGATAAGAAGCCAAAAAACAATCCTGTCCTTTTTAACACAAAACCCGCAGCGCTCACATGGATGTAACACATAATGTATACTAGACATCTGGGCTTTCAAAAGAGCAGAAAGGAAACCCGGTTGGGATGACCACCCTCAGTTCACTAGCTAGCTGGGAGACAGCCGATATGAAAATAGTCACTCCACTTATCAGAGTAGTGGCAATTTAATCAATCTGATGCCCTGCACATATTACACCTAAATCACTGGCTACATCTAGAAACAGATTGGGCAGCGCCTGTGGCTCAGTGAGTAGGGCACCGGCCCCATATACCAAGGGTGGCGGGTTCAAACCCAGCCCCAGCCAAATTGCAATTAAAAAATAGCCGGGCATTGTGGTATGCGCCTGTAGGCCCAGCTACTTGGGAGGCTGAGGCAAGAGAATCACCTACGTCAAAGAGCTGGAGGTTGTTGTGAGCTGTGACACCACAGCACTCTACCCAGGGTGACAAAATGAGACTCTGTCTCTAAAAAAAAAAAAAAAAATTACTCTAGAAAGAGATTGTTCTCAATAACCTATCCAGACAAAGTATGCTGAGAGTCTGTTATGTATTAAGCAAGTATACAAGGCAGTTTTAAAATATATTTCCATAAGAAGTGTTTTAAATGACAGAATGCAACACTTCAGAGTTCAGCTACCTGATTACCTATTTCTGTAAGGTTCCACATGCAAAGGTTTTGCACATGCTACACTTGCCACAGATTGACAACCACGCTTCTGTGTAGACGTCTTTCCTAGTCACCAAACTGTAAGAAGATGAAATTACTTCTAACCTAAATGGTATAAACGCTCCATAACACGAAAGCAGATCAGAGAACTTTGTTCAATTACTATATAATATTAAAAACAGTACAGTATTTCAAAAATTCTTTTCAGTTATACACATACAAATAAAACCATGAAAATAGCCCTGAATAAAACACATCACCTCTCAATTTATATAACTTCACTTTAGCTAAATTAGTTTGCTGCACAAAATACAAGAGCAAAAAGATATCATGTCTAAATACAGCATATGATACTATTTCCAACAACTCAAGGAAAGCACCAAAGTGGGTCAAGCACTTTCCTATCATAGTTTTTTAATTTGCATAAAAAATAGAAACTGGCACTAATTTCTCACAGTTAAGGAAGGAATGCTATAATAAAATATAAAGCCAACAGCTGCCAAACCCACATGTCTGATTTGGGGTGGGGTAAAGGCAGGGGGTTTTGATTTGAATCAGCAGAGGTCTCAGAACCAAGAGGCTCAAAAGAGGTTCAAAAACATCCCAAGGATTCAACACTGTCATTTTATAAAGATTGGATAATATGTTTGTTAAAGTTAAATGAACTCTTAAAAGAGTAATTCAATGGGATACTTTTTCTTAGATGAATTGATTAACCTTAATCAGAAAAAATAAAGTTTAAAAAAAAGCAGAAAAAGTAAAAGAATAAACACGCCCTTCAAAAGGGATCAGGGGCAGAGAAGTCCCAGAATGAACATGACAAGAGGTTCTTTAAGTCTTAAGATTAGAGGTGGCTTCTCAAGTTTAAAGCTGTTTTCTGAAAGCCATTCATCTTTACTTGAAACAAAGAAAAATTCTAAATGCAAAGCAGAGGAATTCAAATCTCTTCCTTTTTATATGATGTGAGGCAGCCTCACAGAATAGCTTAGAAATCACCGACAGGCCAGATTCTGGCCCACTCCTCACCCTGCGTGTTGCAGGGGCCAGCAGATATCACTAAGGACACCCCGGAGCTCCTTCATTGGTTCAGCACACAGTACCTGCCAGACACCACTCTGGAAGCTAGGGCTACTATCGGACAGGGGAGTCAGTGCCTGCCCTCGTGGAGTTTGTGTTCTAGTTGAGGGAAGCCACAAAACAATAAAACACAAAATAGATCACGTCAGACAAATGGTATGGTCAAACTGAGCAGCCCTGGGAGGTGGCTGCTTAGTGCACAGCACTGGAAAGACCAGTGCTGGAGCTGAAGTGGAAGGGCCCAAGGAGGCAGATGGCACTCCTGGCTCCCCAGTGGTTCTCGGCAGAGAAAACAGCTGGTGTGGAAGACCTGAAATGGGAGTGCGTTTGCTGGACTCAAGACAGGGGAAGGCAGCCGTGAGGCAAAGAAACAGCGAGTGGCTGCAAGTGGCTGGGGGAAAGCAGATCCCACAGGCTACATCTGCGGGAGTGTACACCATGAAACTACTCTTCCAAATTAGGGAGTGACATCATTCATCATCGTTTCCTGAGCCACGTATCAGTCACTAGGATAGCAAGCAAATAATGACACTTCTGAGCCATGCCCACCCGACACGCAGAAAGTACAAGTTTCCAACACTGAACACGAACCCTTCTTTTCTGAAAGGCATTGCCATCCTCAGACTCCATAAAGATGTCTTTACTCTCGACACATTTAAAATACTCCGTCTCTTGCTTTTACATAAAAGAAACACTGGCAAATGAGAAACTGGTTATGCTACGTTCTGCCAGGAGACTTCAAGTACAAATGAATCTAAGTACCAATTTACAGTTATTAGGTATGATGAGACTGAATTGAGCACTGGCCAGAGATTTAAGAAATTTGACTTCTAACTGGTCTATTAAAAAAACAAACTTTTTTTCTGGCTGGTTAACTCTAGGGCAAATCACATCCTTTCTAGGTCTCAGTTTTCTCATTTGTAAAATGAGGAAATTAAACTGCTGACTTCTAGGTTCTCTTCCAGTTCATTACCAAAACTGTATTATAATCTGAAGCACATTTTGTAAGTCTGAAGTCTAAAGCTGGAGATAAAGGATTTTCCCATATGAAGGTAACTAGCCCAGGATAGCACCTATGATGCCAGGCTACCCCCTGATCTTAAATAAAGCCATCAATAACTGCTCTACTGCTCTTACTAGGCAAGAAGACTCCTAAATCCTAGGACAGTCCTAGAACTCAGCACACTCCTTTGTCTTATTCCCCCCATGTGACCATCTCTCTTTCTCTAAAACCCTGTTTTTCCCCGCTTACTAGCACTATCCCCACCTATACTTCTAGTCCTCAGAAATTCTCGCATGTGGACTCTACTTCTGCAGCCTCCCAATCAGCCTTTGGTCTCTCCCCACTCTAGCTACCCTGCAGACAGTCCCATTCTAGTTAGAAACACACTGAAGGTGTCCGTAAGTCTAAACTCCTTATCAGGGAGTTCAAGGCCTTCACAATGTGATGGCCTAGCTCCTTACTCGGAATTCCTCTTTAACATACTTTATGATCTTCTCACACTATCAACTAGTTCCTCAAATTTCTAAGATTCTTTGTCTCCTTGTCTCTGAGCAGCTGTTCCTTAGACTGCTGTCCTGACTCCATATACCTGACAGTAATGAGCATTGTTGACTGTCCACTCAGAATCCATTCGTCACTTCCTACATATTCACAGAAGCCCAACTTTTTTCAAGTAGCTACACTTTAAGGACTAACCCTGTCTCTTGCCCTGGGTATGTCAAAACCAATTTTATTACTTCTGCCCAATAAGACACAGAGAAACTCCATGGCAAGGATTCTGACAAAGGCTTTAATGCCTCTTTTTCAACTGGCCTCTATCACATCTGAATTGTGGCAATTTTCTATGACCGTTAAGGGAAGATTAGTAAAACAAAACTACCGAACTGAGGATGACAAAGTACAAACACAGAAAAAACTTTGGTGCCTGTTGCAACCACTAACTGCTAAATTAATGAAGTGTAGAGTTGTCCTACCTTGGGATCATCTTTCCATAAGCTGATACATTGTCTCTACGCATTTGAGTGAAAGTTTTCTATTACTGGCAGCTGAGAGCACTCTGTGAGATACCACACTAAACCTTTCATCCTTCATGACCTAAGACACCTCCTCTGTGACGTTCTCCCTGAGCCCTCTTGAAGGTCGCTTCCTCCTCTCTCATTCTAGAATACAATGGATTCTATTATAAATTGATTACAACGTGTCATAAATTTTTTTACAACTATATGCCCCACTACGCCATTCTTTCCACTTGAGCTCGTACCTCTCTCCTAAGTTCCAGATTTACACACCCAATGATCTATTCAAAGTCTCCACTTGATGTATTATAAACAGAAAATCAGCACATAGAACTTGATTTCCTTTCCTATCACAACAAATGGCACCTCTGTCACCACCACTACTACGATCACACTAAGTTCACTCTCTTCCCACATCTCACATGTAACTTCTCAGAAAGTCCTATTTGTCTGTTAGCAGAAACTCCCTGGTCACCAGCAATAATGAACTTTTTAACTTTTTCCTACCAGCCAATGTGCCAACCTCTTATACTGAAGGGCCCATACACTTGTGCCCTCCAGATGTTCACCTGGCTGCCTCCCCTCAGCATTCAGGTTCCAATTCAAATCGGCTCCTCTGAGGCCTCCCTTCTCAAAACTCTCCCTTTCCTAGCAGGAGCCCACAGCCTCCAGCTTCTTCAAAGCACTCATTTCCAAGTTTTTTACATTAGTTTGCAAATTTACAGTCTGTCTCTCTTCTCTCACAACATAGTAAGTTCCTTTAGCGTAAGAGTTCTGTCAGTCACATGCACTGTTGTACGAACCTGTCTAAAATACGGAGGGGGTTCAGAGGTATTTCTGGACGGCCTTATTCTGATCATGTCTGTGAATCCGCAGGGGCTAATACTCAGGAAGTGCTCAATAATTGTTCAGCGAATAAAAGCAATTTGATAACTGGAAATTCTTCCATTATGTTCCTTTCATAACTAATTTCAATGAAAGATATAAATGTCCCAAAGCTAAACCCATACTTACCACCGAGCAATGGCAAGCTGAGGATGATTCATTCTTTGCTGGTGGCAGCAATAGGGACTTCATATTTTCACTGTCTGCATAATCCACGGGCCGCAGACCAAATATGTTACTGGCAAAATAAGTGCAGATGGGTTTAAGTAAATAAAATGTGTGACTTGATTCTTAACTAAGTGGATACATTGCTGGAACAATTTTCAACATCTTTAATACTACACAATTTTAACTAAAATACATGACTTAGAACTCACATTGGGCATAAGACTCTAACATTAAAAACAGCTAAATGCCAAGGTCAAAAGACATAAAATTCCAACTTGACATCAGATCATTACTGAGATTGTTTTTCATTGAATCTAATGTTACTTACATATGAATTTTCTCACAACTCTGTATTCTTCTGCATTCACATTCATAGTTTAAAATATGGCTTCATAACCATTAATCACTCCGGGTAAGAGGCTTTTGAATGCAAATAAAAATCATTTACTATAGCTATTATAGCTTCTATAGTCTATATAAACAAAGTACAAAATTAGATAAATTCATAGAACGAGCATTTAGATCTACTAGAAGGAAAATAATGCCACATAACAAACAATTTAATAAGGTAGTGAACAGGGCACTTTAAAAATTAACTTTAACATGTATGCATACCATAATCCATAATAACAGTAGCTACCACAGAGCAAACTAATACAGTTCAGAGATCAATTTGATACAAATGTCTCAGCATGTGCTAATTCACAAATCACAAAATGCTACATTATAACAGTAGACTCTAGAGATCACAGTACAATCTTGTTATTTTATAGACAAGAAAACAAAGAGGAACGTGTTCCAATGAGCTAGACTAAGGTCATAGTCTCTTTGTTCAATTCCACTAAAATTAAATATTGCCCTGAGTCTTTCAATTATAAGTAATGAGTTAAACCTGTAAGACTTCTTTCTGTCTTCTATCCTGCTTCCTTGTATGTGGTTTCAAAACGATTTAAATATATCATACTTTGGCAGTAAGTTTTCAAAACGAACAACTTTTTAAAAATCTTTTATGTGTTTTAAGATTATGGTATATCCACATGACAGCCACTAGAGTTCATGTGAAAATGCGATGTGTTAAAGTAGATCTAAAATTATAAACATGGTACAAGACTGATTTTGAAAACTGTATTGAAAGTATAGAAGAAGATGCGAAGGAACAGAATGAAACATTAAGAGAAGAAAAAAGGAAGGCATCAGCTCTGTCTGATGCTACGCAGAGGTCACAAGACGGGAAACACAAGCAAATAAGAGACAAGGTCACTGATGACCTCGGTGAAACCGTTCTGCTGGCAGAGTGGGGAAAGAAAGCTAGTGGATTAGGACAAGAAACGGACCACAGCAAATGTTTCTCTAATGACTGCCATTTGTGACTATCACGTTTAGCCACTCTTTCTTCTTTGGACAATGCTGGATAAATACTGACAAATTTGTACTCTCAGAATCTCTCTTATTCCTAGGTCCAAAACTGTGTAACCTTCTTTTGGCAATTCCTTTCTCCAGCTAAGACATAATGCAATCAATTGAATTTCAGTTTTCTGACTTACAACTAGTGACACGAGTCACTGTTACATTTAGAGCTGACAGTCTCAGGGACTGTCATAGGGGCCCTCACCTGCCATACTTGATGCTTCCTAGTTTCATTCTCTAATTTATTCTGCTTCTTTACTAACTATACAGATCTTCCACACACACACACAAGCTATAAATGTGACAATAACAAATAAAAATGTAAGTTGAAGAATCAATATTCTAGGTCTTAAGCTACCATGTACAAAATGAATGAAAGACAAAAAATGTCATAGTATATACACAAAATGTCATGTTGCTTCTGCTGTCATGAACCACTGAAATTTGGAATTAAATATTAAGTTTATATGTGGCACCTTCAAAAACTACAGCAAGAAAAGATGCATCTGTATAAGAATTCATCTTTATTAATTGGGGGGAAAAGTGTGCTTTCTTCCCATGATGATATATTTGAATGGACTGACACTTTAGTTAGGGATTTGGTGTGAAAACTCAATGTAAAATACACATAAATAGATTTATTCCCTTTGCTAAAAAAAGGTACTACATGGAGGAAAAGTCACATGTTGTTACATATATCAGGGACTATTATTGTCACTCATTACTAACTGAAGACAGGAATAAAGTAGTTATTCTCCATCACATTAAATTTAATACAACATCACAAACTCAAGACAGACATCAATAATTTAATTTGCTATTTTAGGCCTGGTGCCTGTAGCTAAGTGGCTAGGGTGCCAGCCACATACACTGGAGCTGGCAGGTTCGAATCCAGTCTGGGCCTGCCAAACAACAATGACAACTACAACCAAAAACTAGCCAGGCATTGTAACAGTGGCCTGTAGTCCCAGCTACTTGGGAGGCTGAGGCAAAAGAATTGCTGAAGCCCAAGAGTTTAAGGTTGCTGTGAGTTGTAATACCACAGCACTCTACCAAGGGTGACATTGTGAGACTCTGTATCAAAAAAAAAAAAAAAAAAAAAAAGGCTAATTGGCTAGGGTGCCAGTCACATACACTGGAGCTGGCAGGTTCGAATCCAGTCTGGGCCCGCCAAACAACAATGACAATTACAACCAAAAACTAGCCAGGCTTTGTAATAGGGGCCTGTAGTCCCAGCTACTTGGGACACTGAGGCAAGAGAATCGCTAGAGCCTAAGAGTTTGAGGTTGCTGTGAGCTGTGATATCACAGCTCTCTACCCAGGACAACACAGCAAGACTCTGTTTCAAAAAAAAAAAAAATTGCTATTTTATTAAAATAGGCTATCAAAGGCGCTTAGAGAATGACTTTGTGAAACTGTACTTAAACATAGTATATTCTCTATTTTTTAGCACAATGTAACCTAAAGACTTAACACTTAAACTAGGCATTTTGGAGTAATATGTAAGACCTAAAAAACATTGTCCTTGCCTATAATCCTTTGTCCTAATACTAAGGACAAATAGTCATTCAACAAATAAGTATCAAAGTGATAAACCAAAGCTTAAGTGATAAGGTGATATGTGAGATGAATTTCAAAGGAGGTCAGGAACTCACACCACTGGCAAACAAAACGGCCTTGAGCACAGGACTAGAAACTGGAAACCAGTGGATGAAGGTAAAGGGCCTGCGCAAAAAATAAATAACACGGCTATTAAAATGTATGGAAGTGATGGAAGAAAGCCGCCTATCAGGCAGAAGAATGTAACCACTGTGTGCTCACGTTAGGGGCAAAGACAATATGGAGAACTGATGAAACAACCAGGCAGACAGCAGTGGACAGGAGAGACAGAGCACACAGCTGTGAAACGGACGGGCACATGAGTCGATGCGACCCAAGGTAGTCAAAGCTACATACAGAATATAGCAAATGTTAACATCTTAGCTGCTGAATTTTCATATACTATATGATTACCTTTTATATGTACCATTTTCAATGCCCTCTCAAAGAAAGTCTCTAAGTGAATGTCAAATAATTATCTATATATAGAAAATATATTTGTCTACACTAAATCCTAAGTTATTATTCTTTTTGGTTATTGAAACATTTTTATATAATCTTTGACTAAGAGGTATTATTTTTCTTCTAAATTTCTGAATTTATTTCTAAATTTTATTCTAAATTTCTAAATCTATTCTAATTTTTTTTCTCTTCTTTCATAATATACATTGGCAGACTTTAGCACTTTTTTCTCTAATGTACCTTGCCCTATTCCTTTAACCTATGATTGTAAATTACTCTTTGAAAAATGTCTCATATTAAAAAAAAACCTTTAAACATATGACTGGAAATTTTAAATTTTATAACCTTGACAGAAGATCTAAATGTTCCTATGCCATTGCTCTCTGCTATATAAAAACTAGTAAGAAATACTGGATAATCATGCTGCTGATATACATCAATAACAGATTCTACATGAAAATGGATATATGTATTACTTTGCATAATATGCACATATCAGAACTAGCAATAATCATTACTGACTTAACACACACAGGATGAATAATGGATAAACACATAGGGGGAAGTTACAAACACAGCTTTATAATCAGTTTGAAAATATTCTTTCAGGCTCGGTGCATATAGCTCAGTGGCTAGGGCGCCAGGTACATACACTGGAGCTGGCAGGCTAGAATCCAGCCCAGGCCTGCCAAACAACAATGACAACTACAACCAAAAGATAGCCGGGCGTTGTGGTGGGTGCTCATGGTCCCAGCTACTTGGGAGGCAAGAGAATCGCTTAAGCCCAAGAGTTGGAGGTTGCTGCGAGCTGTGATGTCATGGTACTCTACCAAGGGCGACATGGTGAGACTCTGTATATGTATATATATTCTTTCATTTAGTACATTTTCTTTTTTAATGTATCAAGAACACTTTTAGGAACCAAAGAACCCAAGAGATAAAAGGTGGTTTCTATCCTCACAGAGCTCAGTGGGGGAAAGCAGAGAGAAAACCAAAGAAAGGACTTTGAAATCTGGTCAAGCTTCCCAGACCTGAAAAGGTAAAAAGAAGAAGGAAATATAAGAAAAGAATGAAGAATAAGATAAGAAAAGCAGATAAGAAAGAGTATGGAGAACTTTAAGTGAGATGGCATGGCAAATCAGAAACACCAGGAAGACAAGAAAGAGAAAGCAGAAAGGAGAAGAAGAGGAAAGAGCAAGCTACCTGCAAGGTGGAAAGAGAAAGGGAACACACCTCAGGGGTGGGATGTTCCAGAACTGTGCGTGAGCTGTGTGCTCAGATTACATAAGAGCAAAGAGGAGTCTTAAAGAGCTGACTTCCTCCCAAGGTCAATCAGAAACCACGAACAGCTCCTTAAATAGCTGTAGCAGGAGAGACGGCATCAATGTAACAGGGCAGTGAAGAGCTGGGGTTACAGAAGCAGACTGCCTGAGTTTAAATTCCAGCTCTGTCATTCAAGTCGCGTGAATTTAGATCAATTACTTAAACCACTCAAGCCTCTGTTTCCTCGTCTGTAAAATGGGGATAATAACACAAGTTACTTTACAGGATTATAGCAGGAACCAAATGAATATATCAAAAGTGCTTAAAACAGTGCCTGGCAGCTTCATAACTGCTATTAACATTACTGTATTAGATTTGCATTTTTAGAAGGTATAGAATGGAAATAAGAGAATATAATAAGTTATGTCTGGAATGATAAGTCCTCATCTTCATTTTCCCCAATGCTAGGTAACGATAATTTGGATGTTTACTAAGGGAAAGGACAGAGACATGCATTCTTAACAACATTAAAATAAGAGATTTTCATTTTTCTGTATGGTACAATATAAAGAAAAAAAGAGTTCAAACTAGACAACTTTGAAAATCCTTTTCCTAACCATGATTCTTTCAGATCACAAAAACTGATGAAATGGAATTACTTGTCAAAGGGTTAAATCGTGGTGTTTAAATGTTTCAGCTTTGTCCCAAAAGCAGAGCTCAGAATAGGTCCTTTTCCGTATTCCCAGAATACGGTCCCTCAGAAATTCTATGGTGGACACTTGCCTATAACTATGCCCCGAATTAGTTGCAATGCTAGTAAAAGGGGGGAAAGAGACGTGCAAATTTGAACTTAGACTTGCATACATGTATCATCATATTTGCAAAAACATATGCAAAAAGGTACTTCTAATGTTACCATATTACCATCCATGACGGGATACCAAGACAGACCACAATGAAATCCTTTATGAACAACTACAAAACTGCAAACACAAAGATTTAGCTTTTTGAGTCACTTACTTTGCTTGCTGTGAAGCAGGAAAAAGCAGCACAGTAATTCAAAGGACCACAAGAGTATTTAAAAGCTATAAAACATAAATGATCTGTTGGAGGCAATTAATTTTTTAAAAGTTAACCTAGGGCATGGGACAATTAATAGGTCCAATGGTCCATATAATATTTTCTACTTAAGAATTCAACATCCTTCCAAGGAAAACTATTACTGGCAGACCAAGTACCAAATTCTAAATCTCACATATCCATAAAATAGCATATGCTATTCTCCACATATTCCCATAAGACGATTAGTCCAAGGTTCACACTGGGATGTACAGAAGGCCACGGGGAGATGGATAACCACTGACGTTTTGAATAGTTATCAACATAAATTTTGCCAGGCAACAAATATTACAGAAGATATGAACCTTTCTGTCATTAGCTGAGGCCAAAATACAACCAATTTTCCCTCTTCAATAATTGACTCTTATTTTAGTTCACAAGAGATAAATTTTTATACAAAAAAGAAACTTCATAGGTAAGTAAATCAATACTGGCTCTAAGTGCAAAACACATTTAAAAATGCAAAAGTTTGCACAGAAAAAGCTCAACAAACATTATAAAGTAATCTAAGTACGATGTGACTTTAAGAAAGACAGCAATGGCCAGGTGGAATGGGAAGGCGCCTGTAGTGTCAGTTACGTGGGAGCCTAAGGCAGGAGGATCACAAGTTCAAGCATGGGCAGAATAGCAAGACACCCCTCTCCATAAACAAACAATAAAAAATACATTAAGAGGTAAGGCTCGGCGTCTTGTGGCTCAGCGGGCTAAGGTGCCAGACACATACACCTGAGCTGGCGAGTTCGAATCCAGCCCTAGCCCGCCAAACAATGACGGCTGCAACCAAAAAATGGCCGGGCGTTGTGGCGGGCGCCTGTAGTCCCAGCTACTTGGGAGGTGGAGGCAGGAGACTCGCTTGAGCCCAGAAATTGGAGGTTGCTGTGAGCTG
>CAUYON010099586.1:0-45769 GCA_963573935.1 Arctocebus calabarensis
CAGAGGCAGGAGACTCGCTTGAGCCCAGGAATTGGAGGTTGCTGTGAGCTGTAATGCCACGACACTCTACCCAGGGCGACAGTTTGAGGCTCTGTCTCAAAAAAAGAAAAAAAGAAAAAAGTGGACCAAGTATATGTTAGCTTGTAAATAGTACATAAAAATGCAGATTGTGGGTGTGTGGTGGCACAGGGGGCTGAGGCAGGAGGACACCTTGAGCTCAGGAGTTCAAGGCAGCAGTGAGCTATGATTGTGCCACTGCACTCCAGCCTAGGTGACTAAGTGAAACTCTGTCTTCACTAAAAATAAAAATATAGACATAACCACTGACTCTGTGTCTTAGAGCATGTCTTCATAGATAGTCCCTTGAGATTTCACTGTTGCTTTGATGAGATGGTTAAGGGGAAGCTACTATGTGGGTTTTATTTGAGAATCTACTCGTATGTGTATTTGTCACCTATATTTCTAGCTTGACTTAACTAGGCTGAAAAAATGAGCCAGTGGGCTAAATGGAATAATTATGAATACAAATGAAGTTTTGATGCAGAAGTTTCATGATTTAATTTCATGGCTATTGTGTGGCAAAAAGGGCTTCCTGGTCAAGTAAGTTGGGGACAAGTTGGGCTTTTATGAAAATAAACAGATTTGTTTACTAAAAAATTACTCAGAGTTTTAAATATGATAATATGCATTGTGAATTGCTAAGAAAGGAATAGCTAGCTAGATAGGGATAGAGAGATACAGATGTGTATATTGGCGTTTGTGTGTGTGTATTTTTAATAGCACCTGGAGAAACGTGTATACCCCACAACCCAATTTGTGAAATACTGGCCTGGAGAGAAATACTAGTGTTGAGAAATCAGAGCCTTGGTCTGGTACCTTGTTGAGCCATTCACTGGCTGTATGATCTTATTTAAGTCACTTAGCCTCTCTGAGACTTATTTTATTCTTCTGTAAAATTACGGGATTGAACTAGATGACCTTTTGTAACTCTAGGAGACAAATTTCTGCTTTATGAAAGGATATAATTAACTTTGTTGACATCAACCACAAAAAGTATACTAACTACTACCAGGCTTTCTTAATGATACATCACGGGTTCACAGACCATGAATTTACAATAAACTCTTCTTTCACCTGTGACTCAGCATTTTTAAATAACAAATGCTTACTGAGTTTACTTCTTCTCTATTTGACTCAAAGCAATTCCTAAACTTTAGCTAGTGTTTCCTTGTTCCTATTTTTTTTTTAATTAAGGGTAAATTTGTGTAAAGAAGTCCACTTTGTTTTTGGCTACTGCCGTAAAGTAGCTCTATTCTGAACTCAAATATCTGAGGTACAGTGGACCTTCCCTTAGTCATCTTGGAATCAGTTCTGATTTGCTCCCTACACTACTCAGTGTCCAACCCAGGGGCTCTGCCTGAAGTGGATTAGAATCCTTGTTAGTTCTTTCCAAACACCTTTCTAGGGACATCTGGTTCTGGGCCATGGTCCGAGCAATGTCATTCCATATGGGGTTGATAAAAAAGATGGCACCTGGAATATTATGCAGCCTTAAAGAAAGATGGAGACTTTACCTCTTTCATATTTGCATGGATGGAGCTGGAACATATTCTTCTTAGCAAAGGATCTCAAGAATGGAAGAAAAAGTATCCAATGTATACAGCCCTACTATGAAGCTGATTTACAGCTTTCATATGAAAGCTATAACCCAATTATAGCACAAGAAGATGGAGAAAGGGATAAGAAAGGGAAGGGGAGGGGGAGGGTGGGTAGAGAGAGGGTAAATGGTGGGCTAATACTTATGGTGCATCTTAGAAGGGACAGGTGAAACCTACTAAATGCAGAACACAAATGTTTTCACACAATAAACGAGAAAATCCCATGAAGGTTATGTCGAACAGTTGGATGAAAATATTTCAGATTGTATATGAAGCCCACACACTGTATCCCGTGATTGCACTAATGTACACAGCTATGATTTAATAAAAAATAAAAATTAAAAAAAAAAACCAAAAAATAAAAACCCACAAAAACAAACCCAAAAGCCCCCCAAAACAAAACAACCTTGGGCCAGTTTTGTAGTTTATACTTTGTTAGGAAAGGGGTTTTCTGTTTTCTGAGTGTTCAGATTTGCTTTTACAGCTGCTTGTAGTATCTCTGATGACCCTTTTAATCTCTCCTGTATAGTCTGGATGCTCCCTCCAAGTTATCTGTAAAGCGCCTGCTATTCATCACTAACGGAGGCACTGGGCTTTTAGTATTAAACAAACAAAGCAGTCAAGATTCTTTGTCTTCTGGAGTTCCCATTCTGATTCTGGTGAGGACTTCAGACAACAAATGAAATCATAAGTAAAACACTCAGCCAGTCAGAAAGAGCTATGAGCAAAGGGGGAGCAGGAGGGGTCTGAGGGCCTGGGGGTGCTGCACATGGAATGGCCACAGGCAGCCTTAGGGGAAAGATTGTTTTCAGGCAAAGAGTGCTAGAAGGTGAGTATCTGGGATACCTGGGGCAAAGAATGTTCCAGGCAATAAGTGCTGAGCCCTGGAGACAGGAGTAGCCCTGGTACTCGGGTTCCATGTGGCCAGAGTGATGTGAGCTGGGCAGTAAAAGGAGGTCAGGGGTCATGGTGGGTGAGGTTTGTGGATAGGTGACATCATCCTGCTTCTGCCCGTCAGGGTCCCTCCAGATCCCTGATGCTGCTTTGCCAACAGTAGGCTGGACGGGGAAAGGAGGGCAGACACAGGCCCGTTCAGAGATGGTTGTGAAAAGCCTGGGGATGGTGACTTGGACCTGGAAGTAGCAGCAAAGGGAAGGTTAAGGTCAGATTCTGGGTATATTTTGGTTGCAGCCATCATTGTTGTTTGGCGGGCCCGGGCTGGATTTGAACCTGCCAGCTCAGGTGTATGTAGCTGGTACCTTAGCCCATTGAGCCACAGGTGCCGAGCCTTCTGGGTATGGGTGGGACTGCGTGGAGCCCTCTGTTCAGTTTAGGGCATGCTGAGCCTGGTGTGTTGGACAGCAGTGAAGATGTCATGTAGGACTTCATACATTGTGGTCTTCTGGGGTGTTCAGCTGGGGACATGATGCAGAAAATTTCTAGAGAAGGGTCCGCGGCTCTAGAGTGACTTAGGGCACAAGGGCTTCTCTTTGGTCCCTATGTGTATCTTTGCTTTCTCTCCTTTTTTTCTGAATTAGGATCATATGGGACTAATATATGTATTAATGATAATTTTAAATAACCAGATTTTAGATTTCTTTTTTCTATTTTTGTTTTAATTTTATTATTTTATTTTTTATCTATGTTTTTGTCTTTATTAAGTTTATCTTTCTGTATTGTTTGGTTTACTTTATTATTTTTCTAATTTCTCAAAATATGTCACTTTTTTTTTTTCTTTTTTAGAGACAGAGCCTCCCTTTGTTGCCCTTGGTAGAGTGCTGGTATCACAGCTCACAACAACCTGTAGCTCTTGGGCTTAGGCGATTCTCTTACCTCAGCCTCCCCAGTAGCTGGGACTATAGGCACCCGCCACAACACCCGGCTATTTTTTGTTGCAGTTTGGCTGGGGCTGTGTTCAGACCCGCCACCCTTGGTATGTGGGCTGGTGTCCTACTCACTAAGGCACAGGTGCTGCCTTCTGTTTTTTTAATAGTGAAGGCAATTTAGGATATGTATCCTCTGCATAAAGCTTTGCTGTCATGCCATACTTTTTAATGGTTTCTGAATAATAATTACTTTCTCTTAAGTCAAAGATTAATGTTGGAGTGTGCTTCAACTTTATAAGTAGTTAAGATATTTTGATCATCTTTTATTAATTTTAGTCATATTAGATAATGATTGGGAAATGTAGCTTGTAATTCACTACATTTAAAAGTTTTCAAATTCTAACTTCATGACTGATTTTAAAATGTTTCACTAACACAAAACATTATGTGTCCTGTATTTGAGTGATATCAGACTGTAGGTGTTTTTATTGAAATCAAGTTTATTGATTGTATTTTCTAATTCTTTGTTTTTTGTCTACCAGTTTTGTTCAGTTCTCAAAGTAGTATTTTGAACATTCCAACTTCATTTTATTTTTTGTGAAGGATTGCTTCTATTTCTAGTAGCTTTTGTTCATATATTTAGCCATTTTATATTTGGTCAGTATAAAATTATGATTGTTACATCTTTGTGAAGTATGCTTTATTTCATTGCTTGGCACCCTCTTCCTCTGGTCAGCTCCACCATCTATCTGGTGTCGCGTGGCACTGCTACTTTTTGTTGCTGTTGCTGTTCTTGGTTTTTAGCTTGCATTTACCTGGTACCTTTCTTGCCCTTTCATTTTAAGTGTTCTTATAAATCATATTTATGAGTTTTGCTTTCTTTACCCTGTTGTCTGGTCTGTTTCTAATGGAGAATTCAGCCTGTCTTGATTCAGTGACATGTGAAGCACTTGATCTGCTCCTGTGCGTGTTGCTTCCCGGTTGCTGAGTGTCCCGGTGCTTCCGTCCCTGCCATCCCTGCTGAGTGTCCCGGTGCTTCTGTCCCTGCCGTCCCTGCTGAGTGTCCCGGTGCTTCTGTCCCTGCCGTCCCTGCTGCGTGTCCGGTGCTGCCGTCCCTGCTGCATGTCCTGGTGCTTCCGTCCCTGCCGTCCTTGCTGCGTGTCCTGGTGCTTCTGTCCCTGCCGTCCCTGCTGCGTGTCCGGTGCTGCCGTCCATGCCGTCCCTGTTGTGTGTCCGGTGCTTCCGTCCCTGCCGTCCCTGCTGTGTGTCCGGTGCTTCCGTCCCTGCCTTTCAGCTTCACTTGTTCTGTTGTGATCGGGCTATTACTCGTCATCTCTCTCTCACTGTCCTGTTCCACAAAGGGTTATCTTCCCTTACCCACTCTCATGATTAGGAACATTTTTCTTCAGTATTTCAGTTGGTTTCTTTACCATCCTTATCACCAAGATGCATTGTTTTCCAGCACTAATTTGCTCTATTTCCCCTTATTCTGCCCCTACCCCAACCCAGTAAGATATGATATTTATTTATTTATTTATTTATTTATTTATTTATTTATTTTGAGACAGCCTCAAGCTGTCACCCTGGATAGAGTGCTGTGGCATCACAGCTCACAGCAACCTCCAACTCCTGGGCTCAAGCAAGTCTCCTGCCTCCACCTCCCAAGTAGCTGGGACTACAGGCGCCCGCCACAACAGCCAGCCATTTTTTGGTTGCAGCCGTCATTGTTGTTTGGTGGCCCAGGCTGGATTCGAACCCACCAGCTCAGGTGTACGTGGCTGGCGCCTTAGCCCGTTGAGCCACAGGCACCGAGCCAAGATATGATCTTTATACTTTTTTACTCTCTTCTTCATCTCCTTTCTTGGTTTGGGTCAGTTTAGTGTTTTTAGTTCTATGCTCTTATTAGTCCCTTAGGGTGGCCCTACGCGTCCCCCAGGTGCAAGAGCCCTTACACAGCCGTCAGGGTGTAATTTACCTTCATGTTTTCTCTCCACTCCAGCCATGCACAGTGGGAGTCAGTCCCTCTGTAGACTGGCATCCTATGGCCTCGTCTGTCACTGGATGGACTACGCTGGTGGTGGACTCTTCGCTTCTGGCTTGTGCTCAAGGGTCCCTCCTTGGTCCTTACTGTGGAGTGAGATCCTGGCACATCTCAGTGCTGTAGACGTTACCCTGTCTCTGTTTCCTGTTGCAGATGAGGCGCCAGGGGTTGCCGGACTCTCCTCCCTCCTGGGGAGGTGGTTCTCTGCCTGCTGCAGAGCCCAGGGCCTCATCTGTAGGCCCAGCCCCTCCTCAGAGCCCCCCCTTCCATCTGTCCATTGCTTTCAGCTCCTCTCCTTGGTCTTCTGCTCCTCCGCTCGGTCCGGCCTTGTCCTTGTGAGTTTTCCCTCACGCTCTCCTGTAGACTTGAGATGTTCTTGTGCTTCATCTTCTAGGCTTCTAGTTTGGGTTTTAAGAGTGACCTTCCTCTTCTCTTATCTGCTGAATGGTTTTAAAAGGGAATTTACTTTTTCTCTCAAAAGCTCCTTTCTCATCCTCTCTTTTAGTTAGTTTTACTTCAATCTGTTTGGTGCTATACCTGAATTCCTGGGACTTTGTCAAGTGTCCCTCCTGGATTCCCAGTAGAGCTCTAGCGTTCACCTCTGGCTGGTCCCAGAAGTTGTCAGATCAAGATGGGCTTGGGGCTCAGAGGGAGGAAAGGAAGCCACACTTGGGTTTTCATGTGCTCAGAGCTGCGTGGTGTCCTCAGCTGCCCTCCATTGGTGTTGAGAACTGCTATGTACCAAGTGCGAGCTGGCATATAGCCCAGGTCACCCCTCTACCACTCTGCCACATGTCAAGTGGGTTGAGCCCCAGGGAACTTGGCCTTTTATTGTTTCACGCAATCCTCACAACCCTGTGGGGTTAGGGTTTTCTGTGTGAAATCTGCAGGGTCACACACCCAGGTGAGGGGTCCCTTGGTGTCCTCTGCTGGTGAGTCAAAGCTGGGCTTGAAAGAAGCACACTCTTCTGGTCTATTGTCTCACTGGCCTCTGGAAGGGCTGCTGAGGGCAGGGATGGTCTTAGCCAGTCTTTTTCTGTGCCCCGTCCAGGCCTGGCATGGAATGTCTGTGTAGGGCAGAATAGAAAGAACTCAAATGTTTGCATGCAATCATGCAATCATGCCTTGTTCTCACGAAAGCTCAATTCATTGTCATTCATAGGTTAGTTTGTCTTGATTTTCCCCTACCTTGAAAATATATCTTTTTTTCTTGAAATAATCTTTTTTTCATTAAAAAATATGTGGTGATTAAGCTAAACTTGGAAAATGCAAAAGACTAAAAAGCAGAACTGCAATCCCTTTGTGATTTCCCCACCTGAACATGGCTTTGGACATAGACATCTCTCCAGTTGCTACAGAGGGTAATAGCAAAGAGCTGGGCTGGGGCTGCCGTCCACAGCAGACTCAGCCTCACAGGGGCTGCCTACTGGGAAACACTGTCCTGGGAACCTGCACCCAGTCCAGAATGCCCTCGTGGCCCGGCAGGATGCTGGCCTGGCTTTCCCCATTTCCTTAACGAATGGCCCATGCCACATGGCTCTGTGGCTATGAGGACGCTGGCTGGTCTGCCTGTGAGTTTCCCGGGTCTGTCCCAGAGTGTGAGCATGAGTTGAGTGGATACGCTGGCTCCCTGTGGGCAGGGCAGAATAATTCTGCTGTCGGGCGCCCCTGCCCTGGTGCTCTATCGCACATGGTCACACAAAGGAGCTGCTGTGGCTCAGGGACCCCAAAGAAGGTGTGGTTTTGTGCAAATGTGGTGACAAGGGAGGGTGTGTGCTATGTGGGTGCAGGCGGATGAGAGTGTGGGACATGGCTGGCCAGACACAGAAGGTCTTTGTTGTGGCAGGTGCCAACTAGCTCTTACTGGACGCCTGGGGACTCCCTTGGAGGACTTGCTGCCCCCTCACTGCCAGGTGCAGTGGCCATGGGGGTCTGCATGCTCCTTTCCCTCCTTCCCTGGGTGGCTGTGCATGTGGCCTCTGGCTGGACTTCAGAGTGAGCTGAGTCAGGGCTGAGCATGAGTGTGACTCTGATGTTCCAAGTGACTGCAAGTGTTGGGGGCTATGAGCTCATGGCTCAGTCTGTGGCTATGTGTGGCTTTGTCCCACATGGCCTGCTCTGTGCGTCTGCCCCCTCTGCACCCTACTCTGTTCCTCTGAGGATCAGTGGGCGTGCATGGCTGTGGGGGGTCAGCTCTGACTAAGCGGCTACTTCCAGTGAGGTCTGGACGTGGACGGTGTGAGGCACTGTCTTGGCTTCACAGAAGGAGGGCTGTGGGAATAGTGTTCTCTGCATTTGCATCCCAAGCACTAGGAATCGACCATTAGGGCCCTGCAAGGACACCAAGGACTGGCTTGGGGTCTCCTCCGGACCCTCTTGCTGGGCCCGAGGCCACCTACGACGACAGTGTTTCCCTGTGTGTCTGACACAGCTGCTTAGCTTGTGGACGTGTCCCCTGAAGGCCTCAGGATCTGTCTTCACCAGCCCGCTGATGCTCCATTGTGCTGAGTGCCTGGGTGTGTGCACGCACACATGACATGCACAGAGGTGCTCACAGCAACATACTCACACACCCTTTGTCTTCACACAGGGTTTGCACCCCGAGAGGCCCATGGTTGGGCACGGCTGTCTGTGTCATGGACACAGTGGCTAGTCCATGCTGCACATGTCAGAGCAGCTCCTGCATAGGCTGCTGCAGGGACACGGCCAGCCCTAGAGGCACACACAGCATCTGAGGCACGAAGGAGGCCCTTCCCCACTCACCAAGCTTTATCAGAGGCCTTGCCATCATGTGGTGACAGAGGCATGTGACCACTGTTCTCCCAGAGCTCAGGGGCTTTTGTGGGAGCTGGGCACAGAGTGGATCAGTAAGCAGACACAGTGACAGGGGCAGTCTGGCGATGAACACTGTGAGGGGAGCCACGTTTGACTGAAGCTCCTGGACCAGGAGCTTGGTGAGGATTCTGGGACTAGCTATGACATGAGAGAGCTAAGGGCCACATCCCCCTCCCAGGCAGCCATGAGGGGCTGGGCAGAGCAGAAGGGAGAGTGGGTGGCAATGCAAGAAGGCCACATGGTTGGATGTGGGGAGGGGAGAGCCGCAGGCATTGGATCAGAGTAGGGCTTGAGCTTGGTGGGCAGGACAGTACCATAGGCCACATGTGGACAGTGAACTTGGCTGTGCCCCAGAAACTAGGTAAGAACAGGAGGTCCCTGGCTGCCAGCCCCTAAGTCACCAGGGGAAAGGGAGGGCGAGGTGTTGCAGGATTCCTCAACCAAACTGATGAGGTGGGGTTTGGGGAGATTTATGTCTTGGAGGTGCAGAAAGCTCAAGATACCTGCAGACAGTGGCAGGGTGCTGGGACGACACAGTGGCATTGGATCATCTAGGCCCAGTCCAGCATTCACATCTGGCACCCAGTAACTGTGGAGATCACTGAGGCCTCCGGCTCCCTCACCTGCAAAATGGGGGCCACAGGGATAATCAGCATAAGTATCTATGACTGGCTGGGGAAGGGGTCAGTGTCCTCAAGGGTGTGTCTGTGAGGGTGTGCCATGGGAGGGTCAGGTGTGTGTCCTGAGGCCTGCTGGTCCCTGCATCCTCAGCGAGTCCCCTGTCCTCACAGGATCCCCCTTCGCCCGTGCCAGCCTCAAGAGTGGGAAGACGGAGAGCTCATCATATTTCCGGAGGAAGGAGAAGCTGTTCCGGTTCTTCATCCGGCGCGTGGTGAAGGCTCAGAGCTTCTACTGGGCGGTGCTGTGCGTGGTGGCCCTGAACACGCTGTGTGTGGCCATGGTGCACTACAACCAGCCACAGCGGCTCACCACGGCACTGTGTATGTATCTGGCTGGGCCCCTTCTGTTCATGGGCAACTTGGACGTCTCCTGCCCCATTCTACCTGGGAGCCCTCACAGGATCCCTGTGTTGCCCAGACTGTCCCACAGACATGCGCAGCCCCCGGGGGCTCTGCTGGAAGCTGGACTGTGTCTAGGACCTGAGGGTGGCCTCCCCATCCCTGGGCTGCCCAGGTCCTGTGAACCTCCTTAGCATAGTGTGAAATGGGATGAGGGGCCTGGGCCCCTAGGGGAGAAGGTGTGTGGGGTGACCAGGGCCAGGCCAGGCCAGACAGACCTGTATTCTCCTTTGGAGGCCTCAGCCTGCAGACCAGGGCCTCAGAGCCATGCTACTTCCTGCCCCAAGGCTGCTACCCCTGCTGTGCTCCTGTCCTAGTTGCTACTCTCGGGGCTATTTCCATTTTCCTATATGATTGATTGGACCTGGATGCATTCCTGCCCCCTGCGAGTGGAGCCTTGCAATGGGTGACAGGGATTGAAGTCATGACCTGTCTCGGCCCTGGTCATAGCCCCAGGGATGCAAAGAGGAAGATGACTGGGGGTGGGGCCCTCTGTGGAGTCGTCCAGATCTGTTGTCTTCCTCACAAAGAGGATTAAAGACAAAAAATTCAGCTGGGGCCGTGGCTCACACCTGTAATCTTAGCGCTCTGGGAGGTTGAGGTGGGAGAATTGTCTGAGCTCAGGATTAGAGATTAGCCTGAGCAAAAGTGAGACCCCCATCTCTACTAAAAAGAGAAAAACTAGCTGGTTGTTATGTCAGGCACCTGTAATCTTGCCTACTTGGGAGGCTGAGGCAGGAGAATCACTTGAGCCCCAGAGTTTGAGGTTGCTATGAGCTGTGATGATGCCATGGCACTCTACCCAGGGCGACAGAGTGAGACTCTGTCTCAAAAAACCACAAAACAAAACACAAAGAATCCACTGATGTCTTCTGTCCTGTGGTCAGTGCTTCAGTCTCTGCATTCTCCAGGGGTCAGCTGAGCTGGGGATGGGGCAGTACTGGGACTCCCACACGGGCCTTGTTCTCCCTTGAGGGCCCTGTGTGCCTGAAGCCACCTAGGCTGCCCCAGGAGAGCCTCATCTGATTCCAGAGAAGAACCTTCCTGGCCCCCAGCCCTGGCCTGGCTGTCTGAGTGTTCTGCTGTGTTGATGGGCTGACCCAGCCTCCACGGACTGTAGAAAGATAAGACTTATAGGCCTGGGAAGATGTGGGTAGGATCCTAGGTCACAGTTCTCCAGACTTCGTACTGAAATCTCTTACTGCTCTAATAGGAAAAGGGGGCAGAAGGACCCAGGGAGCCTCTGGAAGGCAGCCTGGCTCCCACTCCCAGGAGGGTGATGTCCAGGGAGGGATGTATGCTGAATACCTGCTCTGGCTCCTAATTCAGGAGTCTTGGGGCCCATGGTTTACTATCTTGGAACTTTGCTTGGCACTGAGTTCAGGGTTTTGCTTGAGTTCTCAGCTAAGCTTCATTGAATGTGAATGTGGCGGGGCTTCGTCCCAACCCACCTAGCTAGGCCCATCCTTCTGTGAGAGGACCCCAGCAGTGCCCAGTCTTGGGAGCAGGTGGCTGGCCACACATTCCATATGTGGAGAACAGGCTGGCAGTGCTGAGTGCTGGAACCCGCACTTACTGCTCGGTCATCTCCATAGTTTCCAACTTCATGGTGTCACAGAGGAATAATGGCTGGAGATGGGTGGGCATTTGCTGTGACTGTCTCTGTCCTTGACCTCCTTGAAAGGAGGCCAACTCAAAGGGCAGGGTGTGTTGGCCTGAGACGGGTTTACTGAGGTGCTTGTCCCAAGGCTGCCGCTCTGTCGGTGTGGACCCTGACTGCCTGTCCTCTAGGACTCACCCTCAGTGCACTATCAGGGCTTTAAAACCAAGGTGTGAATGGTGAGGCAGGAGAGCTGTTGGCCTGGCTGCCCCATGAGCTCCCTGAGGCCTCTCACAGCTCATGAGATAGACCTGTCACCCACTGTTTCCACAGCACCTGTTGTCTCAGAGCTAAGCCCTGTTCTGGTGATCTGCCTGAGGTCTATGGGTGCCTTTGCCTCTCATATCAGCCCCTTCCTTGGCTTCTTCAGGGAGGCTATTGGCCTGCCTGCTATCCTTACACGCCTGGCTGGGGTCCCTGGTGATTTCTGGCTTAGGGGCAGGGCTGGCTGTGGGCAACTGGTTCCTGGTAGCCTGGCTGTCCATGTTCTCGGCCACAGTGAGGGGTGTCTGTGTGCATGGTGTTCCTGACTGAGGCTGCCAGGCCTGTACAGCCCTCACAACAGCTGTGGGTGCAGGCAGGGTTCAGGGTGGTCCTCCACTGGCTGTCTCATGAGTTAGCTGTATTTGCTTATGGTTCTGTTTTGACAGAGACCTTGGCATTCGGAGGCCTGGGCAGTCTGGATGGCATGTACCAGATGACGGGACCCTCGTGCTTGCCCTTTGTGCCATCCTATGGCCTTATTGTTCTGGGTTCCTCTCCTGGCCCCTGCCACCTAGCCCCAGGCCATGGCACCTTTGGCCTTTTGTATGCAGTATCTGGCTCCTGGTGAGGCCAGTGGTGAGCCTGGCTGTCCTCTGCCATTTGTGGCCTTGTGTAACTTCTGGAGTAACTGCTTCTCTCTCTCTCTCTCTGACTCCCTCCTCCTGCTTGGACTGGACTGGAGTGTCTGTGTGCCTTGAAGTCCCCACACAGCCCCTGGTCCCAGAGTGGCTTCTCCCAAAGCCTGAGGAGGGCTGTAGGTGGACTCCTGGGCCGAGGCTACCCCACTTCTGACATGCTGGCAGGAGCCCCTTGTCTCACTGGCATTACGAGGGGAAGTGTCCCTGAGCCCCCAAAGGGTGCTACCTCCTGGGATCCTGGCAACGGAAAGGCCTAGGGTGCCTGAGTGGCAGGGAGCTCCACCAAGCAGGCAGACGCACAAGCAAAGTGAAACTCAGAATGCTGCAGTGGGGCTGGAGGGACCTCTGGATGTCCCAGTGGGCAGACAGAGGATGTGGCCCAGTTTCTCCTCCTTGTGTGAGGCCTTTACCCCACAGCCCCAGGCCCTCCTCTGGGGGAAGGAGCACCCTCCCAGAGCTTGTCTCTGAGCCTATCTCAGGACTCTCCTGCTGAGCTCGTCCTCTGAGTCCCCAGCACAGGAAGCTTACCCCCACTCTGGGCCAGGCATCTCTCCAGCCCCTCTCAGTCTGTCCTTCCTGTCCTGGGCTGAGATTTCAGAGCATGGGGCTTGTAGATCAGACCTGGCAGGGCCAGAGTTCTGGTGTTCTGTAGTCTGGGCTGCATCCAGGCTGGGAGGAGGCCTTGCACTAATCCCCTCTTGTCTGGCTTCCCCTAGACTTTGCGGAGTTTGTTTTCCTGGGTCTCTTCCTCACAGAGATGTCCCTGAAGATGTATGGCCTGGGGCCCAGAAGCTACTTCCGGTCCTCCTTCAACTGCTTTGACTTTGGGGTGAGTAGGATGCTCGTTAGGGACACCTGCTGGGGCCCTGGTGTATGAGCCCATCCTTATTGAATACCTAGACCCATCACATGACACAGCCCCCCTCACATACCCAGGGAGGGCTGGGCTCTGTGGTCCCATGAGTCAGGAAATCCTGATTAAAGACAGAGCAGTCCACGGAGGTGGCATAGGGAGGTCTGGCTTGGCCTGACTGCTGGGGGTGCCGGCTGCAGCTGTTGTTCATGTTAGAGGTTGCCCTCTTCCCTTTCTATAGATGTTCAGAGTAGCTGCAGGCTCCGCACTCCCTCCGTGCCTGGGATCTAGGTAACCTGTGGAGGCCTCAGTCTCTGTATAGCAGAGCCCAGTGGGGCTGTGCTTTAGGCCCCCCACCATCCCGTGGCTCTGGCCCTGGGCAGGCTGGACACACACATAGACCCTTCTGGGAGAGGAAGATTGGGCCATGGTGGCTGTGTCCTACTATGGGGGAGATATGGGGTGAGCCTGGCCTGCATTCAATTGCCAGCCCATGGACGAGGAGCTGACACAGCTTGCTGAGCTAGGACCAGGGTGCAGGGCCTGGCAATCCTGAGTCGGGGGCCCTGGGATGCAGCAGGGTTGGCATCTGCCAGGGCTACATTCTAACCTGTGGGAGGCTCTGAGTGGCAAGTAGAGGTGCCAACCCCAAGGAAGGACTTAGTGCTCTACAGAGTCTGCAGTAATGGGGGGAGGGAGGGCCCGGGCCCACATAGAATTAAAATTTCAGCTTGGAAATTCAACTTAACTTGAACTGTTTTTCTCGTGGGCACCATATTCCTACGGTAAACAGGAAATTGTCTGTGATTGTTACATCTTCACGACTCTCATGGTGTATAAGACTGGCCCAGGGCTGCCCCTCTGGTCTGCCTGGGCGCCTGTGCTCAGCCCTGCTCTCTGCCCTCAGGGACTAGGCTCTGCACCATGCAGTGTGTCCAACTTCTGGGAAAGGCCGGGTGGTGGCAGCTAAGGGTGAGCTCTGGAGTGGGGATATCTGTGACTTTGACAGTTGGCTGGGAAGACACCAGCTCTTCTTACCCTTTGCCTTGGTCACAAAGAAAAGCTAAGTAAGTGCCACAGGCAGAGGGAACCCAAGAGATGGAGAGGTTTCAGGGCATGTTAATATTTTATTTTTTACTTTATTTTATTTTTTGAGACAGAGTCTCAAGCTGTCACTCTGGGTAGAGTGCTGTGGCATCACAGCTCACAGCAACCTCAACCTCTTGGGCCCAAGCAATTCTTCTGCCTCAGCCTCTCAATTAGCTGAGACCACAGGCGCCCACCACAATGCCTGGCCATTTTTGGGGTGTAGTTGTCATTGTTGTTCAGCAGGCCCTGGCTGGATTCAAACTGGCCAGCTCCTGTGTATGTGGCTGGCACTCTAGCTGCTTGAGCTACAGGTGCTAGGCAGGGCACATTAATATTTTAAATGCATTTTGATTTGATCTGAACTAATGGGTCCCAGGACATGGAGATAATTTGCACATATGCTAACACAGTATTTTAAAACTTAGCAGCTTAAGCTATGAAAATCTATTATCTCATGTTTCTATGGGTTAGGAACCTAGGCATGATGGACCTGGGTGCCTGGGGCTCAGGGTCCCTCAGGAGTTTTCGGTGTAGTTGAAGGCCAGGGAGGCCGTCATCCTGAGGCTGGAGGTGGGCTGCAGAGTTTGCTTTCATGCTCATGGATGTGGCTGCCTTGGTCCTGGCCCAGACCCTCTCACAGCATGTGAACTTGAGGTTGGAGAGGGAACTGGGGATGCTCAGGACAGGAGCAATACGAGCCCAGCTTCAGAAGTGGTGCCAGTTTTGCTATATTCTCTGTGTTAGGAGTGAGCTACAGGGCCCAGTGGTAATGGCGGTTCTTAGGAACATGACTCACACAGGGCATGAGCACAGAGGGGAGGGTCTCTGGGGACCCTTCTAGGGCCTGCCTGCTGCAGCCTTCTCTCTGGTCCCTGATGGACATGCCTCCCAGACTCCCCAGGTTTGCATCATATCAGCTCCAGGCCTAGAATCTCGTCAGCCAGGCCCTGGTGTGGTGAGGCTCCATGGGCCTAGATCCCTAAGGGCAATGCCTCCAACTCTGCCAACCTGTGTGACTAAAGAGGTGAGTTCTCTGCCTCCCATGCCCATGGCACAGCAGTGGGCACAAGGTGCCTGCTGTAAATGTTCCTATTTGAAAAGGGGACAAGGGGAGGCACAGCTGGTCCACAGCAATGCTGCAACCCAGTTGGCAGGTGCAGTGAGTTCTGAGAAGCCCTCTGGGCACTTGTTTCTACCCTCGCAGGCCAGTTAAATTACACCCTAATGCTATAGCAGTCATCCCAGGGTAGAGAAAATTCATGCTTGTGGCTGTTGACGGGCCTCAAAAGATCAGCTTTCAGGCTCACAGACGAGCTGGTTGGCAGGGCTCCCGTCCTACTCACTGGTCCTCTCCAGAGTGTGCTGGGCATGCTCATAACACAGCTCTTTCCAGATCTAAGGGTCAGGAAAGAGACCAGGGCAGGAACCACAGCACAGCCCTTTGTGACCTAATCTCAGATGTGGCATCTCATTACTTTTGCTGTATTCTCCTTGGCACCACCCTCAAGGGTGTGAGCGTGGTGCTGGGTTGCTGGGGCCGTCTCCGAGGCCATCCCCTGTGTAAATCACTGGGTCCAATTTTGAGGATTAGTGCAAAACAGGAGCAGCTGGAAGACCGATGACAAGAAGGAAGGCTGTTTAGAGAACTGCAGTCTTAACTCTGGGTAAGCATCTAGATAATTTGCTGGTGTTGAGAAAAGTTGGTGTGATCACCAAGAACAAATTTTGGCCAGTTTGCCCAGGTTGTCGTGCGGGTAGGGTTATTGCAGGTGCTGTAGGGTTATGTTGGCAGGACACGTGATATTCTCTGAATGGTGTGTTTTGGGGCAAGATAGAGGTGTGCAGCAGATGCCTGTGCATTTGAGGCGATTGGCACAGATGGTACACCTGCCATTCCTGGACACCGGGCGGTGGGTCAGTGCTATCCCGCCCACACATGGATACCATTGTCTTGGTGACTTGACAAGAATATTGATGTTAAGCTGATCAGATTTGCAGTTGATGTGAAATCGGTAGAAATGGCTGAAATTTTAGAAAATATGTGCACCAAGTGTGATGAGACGGAATTCAAGAGATTTGTGCTTAACACCGATTGCAAGAGCGTGAGTAAAAGGAAACGAGAGTCACACAAGAAAGTGGACATGGGTCCTCAGTGCTGACCTTGAGCCACGGGGGCAAAAATCACCTCTTGTGACCCATCCAAAGGGCAAGTGGTGAGGGTCTTCTGTGCTCCAGCCCCCTGATCTGCTCCTCGTCCCTTGCAGTCGGCATGATAGGACAGCCCTTCTCCCAGTCCATCCCTGGCTCCTGGGGGAGGCTGCCCCCTGCTCACAGACCCCAGCACCACCCGTCCCTGCGGTGCCCTGTCCACCACTCAGATGGCAGGCTTACCGTGACCAGTTCCAGGGGCACATGTGGCTCCTGGCCACTGGGACAAGGAAGAACTCACGATGTCGTTTATGAATCTGAATATCTTAGAAGTCGTGGGGAAACAACTGCCAGTCTATGAGGGAACGGGCCTGTCTGGAATGGTTTTCTGGCTACAGAGCTGTGATGAGGCACAGGGGCAACATCAGGGCGGGTGGTGCTTAGATCTGTCAGGAAGCCACAGGTGGCCTCGGGCCACGTCCGTCTCCCTGGTGTGTCTGGGAGGGCTGGGAGGATAGGTCCTGGGGCAGGGGCCTCTCGGAGGCAGGCTGAGCATGAGGCTGTGCCTCCTCTGGCCTGATGCAGGAGAGTGTGCGGCTGTGTTCAGGTGAGTGTGCAGGAGAGTGTGGGCTGCGTATGTGGCTGAGTGTATGGTTGAGCGTGCAGGTGAGTGTGAGCCAAGTATGCAGCTGAGTGCTGAGTGACTGTGCAGGTAACTGGCTGAGTGTGTAGGTGAGTGTGGCTGAGTGTGAGAGTGTGTGGCCAAGTGTGTGCAGGTGCATGTGTGGCTGAATGCAGCCAAATGTGCAGACAAGTGTGTGACTGAGTGTGCAGCTGAGTGTACAGCCGAGTGTGTGAGTGAGTGTACAGGCCCTGGAGGCCCTGAAGTGACCCCGTGCTGTTGCAGGTCATTGTGGGCAGCATCTTCGAGGTGGTCTGGGCAGCCATCAAGCCAGGAGCCTCCTTCGGCATCAGCGTGCTGCGGGCACTGCGCCTGCTGCGGATCTTCAAAGTCACCAAGTATGTCTGTGCTCCCGCTGGGAGGCTGGCCCCCGTGGTGTGTTTTTAGGGGTTCGTGGTACCTAGAGCGCTTTCTGGGGCTTCCACTGGTTTCCAGACAAAGGCTGGTTGTAGAGCAGTCCCCGTTGGGCCTTGCACCCTGGCCTCCTGGATCGGCCTCCGTGCTGCCTATTCTTTTCTCAGCCCCTTGCAGTTTGTTTCCTGTGCCCTCCTGAGGCTGCCAGGCCCTTCCTCCCAGCCCTCAAAGGCGACTTTACTTTGCAGTCAGTAGAGCCAGTGTCCTTGTCATTGTGCCTGTGTCCTTCCCTGCAGCCCACCCCTGGGGAGGGTGGGGAGTTTTGGCCGTAACCCCTGACCCAACATGGCCTTTCCTGTGGAGCCAACCTGGCATTTGCCCCAGCCCAGTGACGAGACAGTGATAAGACCATGTCTTCATTTGCACCCTGTTTCATCTGTTCTGCACCAACGCCCAGGCTCCATCCTCTCACAGAGAACAGCCCCAACCGCCTGGACCCAGCTTCTTTGGCAGACTCAGCTCCTCCTCCCACATCCTTGCTACCAGGACCCTCTCATCCAGGGCTGCCAGGGCTGCTGAGGGTCTGGATGCTGGTAGCAGCTGAGGGACTGTGCCTGCCAGCAGCTGTGGCCAGTCTCTAGCTCTGCCCACACATGCTCACAAGGCATGGCTGCCCTCCAGGTGCCCAGTGTCACCCTTGCTACCCAGGGAGACGCACCTGTGCATATGTCCTCTCGGCTGCAGCCCAGGGCAGGATGTGATGCTGCCAGGGAGGGGCTGGGGCTTTCACGGCGCTGGTGGGAAGAGTCTCATCAGAAGCAAGGGCTGCTGTGGACTCAGCATTTTGGCCGCAGCCAGATACCACAGCAGGGCCCCATGCTGCTATGGGGTCACCACGCCCTGCATTTCTGGGGCCTGCACCCCATACAGCCAGACCACAGTGGAGTTGCAGCAGTTGACACAGCTGTATGGAGCCTGAGACGCTGGCCTCCTGGGATAGACCAAAGTTCTGGTGGTCTTTTCTTGTTCATTTAAAAGCCAAGCACAGGCCCATCTGAGGGTGTGAAGGTGTAACACAGAGGACTTGGGCCAGAGTCCATCTAGCTGTGTCTGCAGACTCCTGCAGAGCCTTTTGAGCGTGTATCCAGGCCTCCTTCCCTGCCATGTGCTGCTGATGGGGCCTTCAGATAGTGAATACAGGCCTGCCTCTACCCAGCCTTGGGGCCTGGCATCTTAGGGGCCTGTTTTCTCCCAGGAGCGGGTGACCCTTATCCTGGGGTGGGCAGGCCTAGACCCCTGCCAGTTCCAGACTCTTCCAGGCCATCTTCCCTTAACCCTCAGGTGCCTTCTGAGAGAATCCATAGGGGAGGGGTGGATGTCTGGGGTTGGCCCAGCAGTGCCCAAGGACAGGGTGAGCACAGGGAGCAATGGTGTCTGTCCTACAGGCTTCCTATTCCAGAGTGATGGGGTGGGACATGCAGAGGTGCGTCTCCCTGGGGAGCAGGGGTGATACTGGGCACCTGGAGGGCAGCCATGCCCTGTGAGCATGTGTGGGCAGAGCTAGAGACTGACCACAGCCACTGGCAGGCATAGTCCCTCAGCTGCTATCAGCATCCAGACCCTCAGCAGCCTTGACAGCCCTGGATGAGAGCAAGGATGTAGGGGGAGGAGCTAAGGCTGCCAGAGAAGCTGGGTCCAGGCGGTTGGGCCTGTTCTCTGTGAGAGACCAGAGCCTGGGTGTTGGTGCTGGGCCCAGCGCTTACAAAAGACTTTGCTGAGAGGCCATGCCAACTTTTGTCTGGTCCTGCTGTGGTTCTCATGTGCTGGCCTGGGCACTTGGCAGCTGGCTGGTGTTGGCAGTGAGGAGAGGAGAGCAGGCTGGGTGTTGGGGTCTGCACTTGGCCTTGTCTGCCTGATGGATGGTGCTGTCATCCTCTAAACTGCATGACAGTGGAGGGCATTGGGAGAATGAGGGTGAGTCCTGCACTGGACATATTTACTCTGCCAGTCCTGTGGGGCCCGAGCAGTGAAGTTGGAGTAGTGGGGTCTGGGACCCCAGAGGGAGCCTTCTCTGTCTATCTAGGTGTGGGGCCCTCGGGTTTGCAGGTTACAGAAGCCATGGGTGTAATGCCAAAAGCCCAGCTATGTGTGGGCCAGGAGGCCAAGCTGGACACAGCCTGGGCTCAGACACAGCCTGCCGCAGGTACTGGAGCTCGCTGCGCAACCTGGTGGTGTCCCTGCTCAACTCCATGAAGTCTATCGTCAGCCTCCTCTTCTTACTCTTCTTGTTCATCGTGGTCTTCGCTCTGCTGGGGATGCAGCTGTTTGGGGGACAGTAAGTGGGTGCTGGAGGGGAACACCACTCTTGAGGTCCCCCCGGGGAGGCAGTGCTCAGAGCAGACAGTGCTGCCCAGGCCTCTTCCATTTGCCTGCCCGTCCTAGAGAGCAGCCCTGGTGCCTGGGATGAGCACATCACCACCACTGCTCCTAGCTCCTGACGGGCCGGCCTTCCCAACACTGCTCGTTTTTGTCAGGTTCAACTTTGATGATGAGACTCCAACGACCAACTTTGACACATTCCCTGCGGCCATCCTTACTGTCTTCCAGGTATGGCCCCGTGCACTCCTACCACGCTCAGCCCTCACTCTGTAGGCTTCCTCTGCTCTCCATAAAGCCCAGATAGAATCTTCCATAAGCAGAAAACAAGTGTGGACAGGTCTCAGTGTGTGGATCTCCAGCCCCCCAAGACCCTGGCCCTGGTGGCGAGTATGCTTGCACTGTGTTGCTGTCCTATGGGGCAAGCGTAATTCCCTGGGGACCCACCTAGGCTTCAAGAGACTAATTTTCCTTTTTGACCCCTGTGTCTCAGGCCCTAGGACACCCCCAGTTCTCTTTTGTGTCTGGAAACATGCCCACCAAAGCTCCTGTGGAAAGGGGCCAATTTCCTGTGTGACTGAGCTTCGATGGCCCAGACAACTTCTGTTCTCTTGGAGGGTTCCCTTTTGAGGACTTTTGGGTTGTGGCCCCACAAATACTGCCAATGTTGGCCTCACTGACAGGCAGTTGCATGCCTTTCTGTCTCATGAAACCACCTTGACAAGGTAGGCTGTGCTCTCAGCAAACCTTGCATACTCCAGGCTGGAGGCTTAGCTTGGTGCCCAGCCTCTGGGGCTGCTGGCCTCAATCCTGGCTAAAGCTGGTGCCCATAACATGTGTGAGAGAAGGCCTTTGGGTCACACCCTCCAAGGGTGGGAGTCTTCCCAGAAGATGGTTCAGACCGAGCTGGGTGATTGGCTGCCAGAGCAGCTCAGGCCTAGTGATTTTTACCTATAGTCCCTACCATGTGCCCCAGGGTTGGGCCCTGTGGCCTTTGCTCTGAGTCATGGCCCAGCAGACTCATGAGCCCTCTCAGCACCTCATGTCTGTCCTTCCTTGCTGCCCTTCCCCGTCCTCTGACCTGTGACCTTCTCCTTCCCCAACTGAAGCATTGGAAGCCTGGACTTGCTCACAGGCTAGCAACTTCCAAACTTTGGTCTCCAGATGTTTCTGAGCACTTAGTGGGTGACAACATCTATGTTGGCCTCTGGGGACCATGTTCTCCAAGCTGGAGCCTCCAGCAGGTGTAGCCATAGCCTTTCCTGAGCGCATGGTCTGCTCAGTGATGGGAAGGGCCCAGGCCGAGTGCCAGGCAGGAGAGATGGGAAACTATACAGACAAGGCAGCACGGTGGGAGTGAGTCTGGTGTGAATGCGTGGGGAGGAGCTCCGGCTGAGGGCCAAGGTGCCTAACCCAGAGACTGTGCCTAGCAGGAGCTGCCACAGGGTGTCCTAAGCAGGGAGGTGGCAGGGTGGTGGTCAGAGCCCCACTTGTGTTTGGTGTAAGAAGGGACCTGAGCACGGTGAGGAGAGGCCAGCGGTAGGAGAAAGGAAGTTTCTTGTAATCAGACGATTCTTTGAACACAGCAACAAGATAATAAATACATAGAAAGTGAAAGGACCTAGCCAAGCAAAAAACAGTCTCTGTGGACTAGAAACGGAGCAGAAATGTACCATGGTGAGAGGTGGCAGAGACCCAGGCAGTGGGATGTGGCCTGGGAAGAGGCAGGTGGGCCAGTGTGTGCACATAGCCTCAGAGGCTTATGGGTGGCTCAGCTTTCTTGAGCCCTGGGGAAGGCACTCACCCTTGTAAGGAGGCTTAGGAGACAGGACTACTGTGGAGCAGGCAGGACGGGCTGCTGGAATGCACCCTGCTTCTGGTTTGGAGTAGGGGTGGGGAGAGTGGGACGGAGCAACTTAAAATCTGCAGCTGGGAACCTACCAAGCAGGGTAGGAACTGACACCACAGAGAGGACCAACAACATCCACCATCAGAAGTTGAGATCATGCCCAGAGAGCAGGAAATAATAGGAAATACAGATAGCTTTAAACTGAACATGCTTAAGATTCTCCAAAGGGTAAAGGGAGAACCAATACAATACACACACTTGAGAAAAAAGGCAGTTAAGAACACAGAATAGGTTAATTTGAAAAAGAGCTAACTAGAGAACCTAGACATGAAAAATATAGCTATTTAAATTAAGAAACAAAAGGCGGAGTGGACGCTGGATGTGATCTGAGAAGTAGGGGAGTTAGAGCTAAGCCAGCTGTAGGCTGGGCGCTGGGAGGAAGCAGGAGGCAGATGGGCACAGGGCTGGGGTGGGTGCCTTTCAGGGCAAGCCCTGGTGTAAGCTCTCAGAAGGCCATGCAAGGCAAACAGAAATTACTCTAGACCAGTGCTTCTCAACCTTCCTAATGCCTCAATGTATTTTCATTGTTAAAAAGGGTTTGCGACCCACAGGTTGAGAACTGTTGTTCTAGACCCAGATACATTATGATAAACAGATGGTCTTAAAAGCTACCTTCAACAGATTACCTACAAAAGAATGACTTCTCCTGAGCAACCAATGCCAGAGGTCATGAGAAATCACCTTGAAATGCCAGGTGTAACCACTGTTAGCTTAGAACTCTGAAACCAGCAAGCCGTGAATCGTGAAGCATGACCCCCAGATCATTGCTGGAAACACTACAAATGTTCATATAATTGGTAAGGTAGATGACTTAGAAGAAAGAAATATGTTAAATTAACTAAAAAAGATATAGGGAACCTGAACCATTTCAGAAATTGAATAATTTAAGTCTTCTACCTAAGCTACCAATTTCAGATTGTTTTATAGATGGCTTCTTCTATTAACTGTTTAAGAAGTTATTCCAATTTTATTTAAAGCACTCCTGAAAATATAAAAAGGAAGCATCCCACTTAATTTTTTTAGAGCCCCACTTATTTTATGAGGCTAGAATAACATTGATATGTTAAAAACAAGTAAGGATACTATCAGAAGAATATAAATCCCTGTCGCAAATACAGAGGCAAAAACATCCTGAGGAAATCATCCCTGCTCCAGTTATCTTTACAGTTAACTTGCCTTTTTCCTAGAAATGTAAGGTAACTTAATTATCTACTAATGCAATTTATCATATTCACAGATTAAGGTAGAAAAAACCCAGTATTATCAGAAAACGCAAAAGGTCAGTGAACCACATGAATGAGATGAGGGACAAAGCGAGATCGGCAGTTTCTTAACTGCTTAAACTGGGTGATAGACATGTAGGGTTCACTGTACTCTGGACTTTGTGTGTGTTTTAAATGTCCACAATAACTTTTTTCCTAAAAAAAAAAAATGATAAAAAATAGCACTTCTTCCAAATAAAAACTCTTAGCAGATTATGCTAGTATCAATGGTCTTTTGTGTAGTAGAATAAGAAAAAATAAAATAAAAATTCTTGAAATTAGCAAAGAGGAAAGAATGCTATTATTTACAGATGAAATCTTTATATATGCTGAAAACCCCAAGTGCTGTCCTTGCAGATGGCGTGGGGCAGTTTGTTAATCCGGGCAGAAATGCATGAAGTTGGCTTCTTACCTTGTGCCAAATATGACAATCAGTTCTAAATGGATTAAGACCTGAATGTGAAGAGAAACCTAAATTTTTAGAATAACATAACCAAGTACATTGTTATTAGTTCAGAGTAGAAAAGCTCTTTTTAAAGAAAACAAAAACACAGGTCATAAAGGACATAAAAATAATACTAATAATTTAGTAACAAATATGATACTAAAATAATTTCTTTCTATCAAAAGACACCATAAAAAGGTTAAAAAAATAGAGAAGACATTTCCAAGTGTTAGTGAATTAGCAACAAAGGGTCAGTTTCCAGAATGTATCAAAAAAATCTCACAAATCAAGACAAAAAGACAATGTAGTGGAAAAGGCAAAGGGTGCAAACCAGCAACTCCAGGGAGAGGAGGTGGAGTGGAAACCCACAGAACTGTGCTACCCTTCCTGTAGTCAGGAAAGTGCAAATTAAACCCACAATGAGGTAGCCTTTCTTACTGGTCAGCTCAGCTAAATTTAAGGGTCTAAAAATGTCAAGTTTTACAGAAGATATGGAGAAATGACGATTCCATTATGCTGTTGGTGGGTTGGTACAAACAGTCTGGAAAGCAATTTCATAATATCCAATGCACTGGAATTGGAACATAGGCAATTCCTGTTCTATGCTCTAGAAAGTTTCTTGCCAGGTGCACAAAGAAATTTGTGAAGGCCATAGCAGCAGCATTATCTGTAGTAACAAAAGGCTGGAAATCACCTGACTGTTCATCATTGGAGATGGTTGAGAGGCATGTCATCTTTGGGTAGCAGGGAGTATAACTAGCCCAGAGCAGCATGGACTAGCGTGGACACATCTCACAAGGGCAGTGACTGGCCCAGAGCAGTGTGGACCAGCATGGACGCATCTAACAAGGGCAATGACCAGCCCAGAGCTGTGTGGAAAAGCATGGACACATCTCACAAGGGCAATGACTGGCCCAGAGCTGCATGGACTAGCGTGGACGCATCTCACAAGGGCAACGACTGGCCCAGAGCTGCGTGGAAAAGCGTGGCTGCATCTCACAAGGGCAATGACTGGCCCAAAACTGCGTGGACCAGCGTGGCTGCATCTCGCTAGATCAGTGACCGACTCAAAACTGTGTGGAAAAGCATGGATGCATCTCACAAGGGCAATTAACTGCCCCAGAGCTGCGTGGACCAGCGTGGACACATCTCACAAGAGTAATGACTGGCCCAGAGCTGCGTGGACTAGCGTGGACACATCTCACAAGGGCAATAACCAGCCCAGAGCTGCGTGGACCAGTGTGGATGCATCTAACAAGGGCAATGACTGGCCCAGAGTTGTGTGGACCAGCGTGGACGCATCTCACAAGGGCAATGACCAGCTCAGAGCTGTGTGGAAAAGCATGGACACATCTCACAAGGGCAATAACCAGCCCAGAGCTGCGTGGACCAGCGTGGATGCATCTAACAAGGGCAATGACTGGCCCAGAGCTGCGTGGACCAGCATAGATGCATATCACAAGGCAGTGACCGGCTCAGAACTGTGTGGAAAAGCGTGGATGCATCTCACAAGGGCAATAAATGACCCAGAGCTGCATGGACCAGCGTGGACACATCTCACAAGAGAAATGACCTGGGCGGCGCCTGTGGCTCGGTGAGTAGGGCGCCGGCCCCATATGCCGGAGGTGGTAGGTTCAAACCCAGCCCTAGGCAAAAACTGCAAAAAAAAAAAAAAAAAAAAAAAGAATGATGACCAGCCCAGAGCTGCGTGGAAAAGCATGGATGCATCTCACAAGGGCAGTGACTGACCCAGAGTTGTGTGGACCAGCATGGATGCATCTCACAAGGGCAATGACCAGCTCAGAGCTGTGTGGAAAAGCATGGACACATCTCACAAGGGCAATAACTGATCGAGAGCTGCATGGACCAGCGTGGACACATCTCACAAGAGTAATGACTGACCCAGAGCTGCATGGACTAGCATGGACGCATCTCACAAGGGCAGTGACTGGCCCACAGCTCTGTGGACCAGTGTGGATACATCTAACAAGGGCAGTGACTGACTCAGAGCTGGGTGGAAAAGCATGGATGCATCTCACAAGGGTAATAACTGCTCCAGAGCTGCGTGGACCAGTGTGGACACATCTCACAAGGGCAATAATTGGCCCAGAGCTTCATGGACGAGCTTAGACACATCTCACAGGAGTAACAACTGGCCCAGAACTGTGTGGACCAGCATGACCACATCTCACAAGGGTAATGACTGGCCCAGAGCTGCATAGACCAGTATGGACGCATCTCACAAGGGTAATTATGGGCCCAGAGCTACATGGACCAGTGTGGACACATATCACAAGGGCAGTGACCAACCCAGAGCTGCGTGGATCAGGGTGAATGCATCTCACTTGGGTAATGACTGGCTCAGAGCTGCGTGGGCCAGGGTGAATGCATCTCACTTGGGTAATGACTGGCCCAGAGCTGTGTGGACCAGCATGGATGAGTAATGACTGGCCCAGAGTTGCGTGGACCAGTGTGGACACATTTCATAAATAACGTTGAGCAAAAAAGTGCAAGTTTCAGAATAATGCGTAGCATATGTTACTGTTGAAATAAGGATGAGAACCATGCAAATCAATATTATGTGTTTATGGTATATATGTAGTAGTAGTCTAAAAACTTGCATGGGAGTGATAAACACGAAATTCAGGACTCTATTTACACAGGGCAGGTGTTGGGAGATGGGGAGAATGAGAGGAATGGGATTAGGAAGTTTTAGGTAATGAAATTTGGCAATATTTTGATGTTTTATTTTTTAAGTTGGATGGTGGGCATACAAATGTTTGTTAAATTATTCATTGTACTTTTCTAAGTGTTTAAGATATTACACAATTAAAAATAAAGGGTGTCATAGCTTGGCGCCTATAGCTCAAGCAGCTAAGGCACCAGCCACATAAACCAGAGCTGATGGGTTTGAATCCAGCCTGGGCCTGCCAAACAACAATGACAACTACAACCAAAAAATGGCCAGACGTTGTCGTGGGCATCTGTAGTCCCAGCTACTTGGGAGGCTGAGGCAGGAGAATTGCTTGAGCCCAGGAGTTGGAGGTTGCTGTGAGCTGTGATGCTATGGCACTCTACACAGGGTTACAGTTTGAGGCGCCAAAAAAAGGTGGGGGGGTCCAGGTGTTGTGGCTCATTCATGTAATCCTAGCACTTTGGGAGGCTGAGGTGAAGGATTGCTTGAGGCTGGGAGTTTGAGGTTGCAGTGAACTGTGATGATTTCACTGCACTATAGCCAGGGTAACAAGTTGAGACCTTGTCTCAAAATAAATAAATAAATAAATAAATAAGGAATACAAGAAAATAAACTAAACATTGACCAAAAGAAAGCTTTTGTATTAATATCATTCAAAATAGGAGTTAAGGTTAAAAAAAAGATTAGGAAGAATAAAGAGGCTTATTATATAACAGTAAAAGGAAGATTCTACCAAGAATGTAGTACAGGCATGAACTTGCATGACTGAACAACATAGCCTTAAAATATATTGAATAAAAACTGACAGAATTAAAAGGAAAAAAGAAGCTCTTTACCATTTATAAGAAATTTATAACCTATCTATAGAACTAAAGGATAAAGCTGAGAGAATGTAAATGCATTAACACAGTGAGTGTGAGCCAGCTGGCACTTACCAAACTGAACCCAACAAAGGGCAGAGGGGTCGTTATTAGGGTCACCTGGAGCAGTCACAGAACTTGAGCATTTGTTAGATCATCCAGGAAATTCCTACAAATATTAAATAATTGCTATCCTGCACAGTGTATCCTTGGCGGCATTTAAATATACACAGTCAGTGAAGTCATTTAAAATCTTTGATATTTATGGGAAGATTGGGTAGGTCAGTAATCTTAATGACCACTATAAAATATTTAGAACTAAATAATATTGAAACTACAGGATGGGCCGGGCATGGTGGCTCATGCCTGTAATTCCAGCTCTTTGGGAGGCCAAGGCCAGCAAATCACTTGAGCTCAGAAGTTCGAGACCAGCTTGAGCAAGAATGAGACCCTGCCTCTACTAAAAATAGAAAAGCCAGGCTTGGTGCCCGTAGTACAGTGGTTATGGAGCTGGCCACATGCACCAAGGTTGGTGAGTTTGAACCTGACCTGGTGCTGCTAGATGACAATGACAGCTGCAATGACAAAAAAAAGAAAAATAGCTGGGTGTCACATTGCAGGTGCCTGTAGTCCCAGCTACTTGGGAAGCTGAGGCAGATGGATAGCTTGAGCCAGAGTCTGAGGCTGTGATCTGTGATGAAGCCACTCTACCGAGGATGACAAAGTGAGACTGTCTCAAACCAAAAAGTATAGGATGAACCTGAAACAGTATTTAAGGGAAAATTTATAACCTTAAATGTAATTATCAAAAATAAAAGAAAAACCAAAACAAGTACTCATTTCAAGAATCTAGAAAAAAGAATAACAAGCCAAAGAAACATTGAAAGCAGAAAATAATGAAGGTAAAGCAGACATTTATGACACAGATAACTAAAACACCAAGATAACAAGACCATAAAAATCATATTCTTATGAAGACTAATGAAGTAGATAATTTTATAGCAAGGCTGACCAAGAAAAAAAAACACAAAAATAATCCCAAAGGGAGTCATAACTATAGAAAAAGAAGATATTTTTCAAAATTCCATCAGAATACTGTCAACTTTGTGCCAGTGCATTTGTGAACTTTCTTGAAAAATACATTTTATAGGAAAATACATTAAATTAGCTCAAGAAGAATAAAAACCCTAGACATCTAATAGCCTTTAAAGAGGGTTCTCAACCTGTGGGGTGCGACCCCTTTGGGGATCGAATGACCCTTTCACAGGGTTTGCCTAAGACCATCCTGAATATAAGATATTTACCTTACGATTCATAATAGTAGCAAAATTATAGTTATGAAGTAGGAATGAAAATAATTTTATGGTTGGGGTCACCATGACATGAGGAACTGTATTAAAGGGTTGCAGCATTAGGAAGGTTGAGAACCACTGCTTTGAAGAAACTGAATCAATAGTCCACATTGTCTTTTTGGCTGTCTCTGCCTCCTTCCCTGAGCGTAGTCAGGTGTAAAGTAACTGTGTTACCAAACCTTTAATGAACAGCTCACTATTTTACTCAAACAATTTCAGGGAATAGAAGAAATTATTTTATGAATCTAGTAGAACCTTGACACCAAAGCCATGTAAGGGCAACGTAAGGCAAGCAAAATGTAGACTAGGACGTGAGCTCTGTGAGACAGGGTCTTTGTTTTGTCTACTGACCATCCTAGGCACCTAAATGCAAGCTGATACAGCAGATATTTTAAATGTTTGCTCAGTAAAAAAATAGGTAATAGAAAATAAATACAAATAATCCAAAATAAAATATTTAAAAGTCAAATCCAACTGTATGTAGTATGTGTGTATAGGTATGAGTACACAGAAGGTGCAAAAAAATGTATGCACATACTAAGAAAGGAAAAAACTATTAAAATAGTAATAATATATATGAATAACAAAAGATGAATACAATTCACATTTGAGTACCTCTCATAAGTGCAGAAGTCAAAGTGTGACTTGAATATTACAATTTCTTTCTTTCTTTTTTTTTTTTTTTGTGGATACAATAGTCTCACTTTATCGCCCTTGGCAGAGTGCCGTGGCATCAAACAGCTCATAGCAACCTCCAACTCCTGGGCTTAGGCGATTCTCTTGCCTCAGTCTCCCGAGTAGCTGGGACTACAGGCACCCGCCCCAATGCCCAGCTATTTTTCTGTTTTGCAGTTTGGCCGAGGCTGGGTTTGAACCTGCCACCTTTGGTATATGGGGCCAGCGCCCTACTCCATGAGCCACAGGAGCCGCCCGAATATTACAGTTTCAATGCAGTATTTTTCTTAAAATATGTGTACACATTTTTTTGGTGCTCTCTGTATATTTACATACAGAACTAAATACCTAAACTGTCTTCATCCCAGTAATACAAGAATTGTTGAAGTAATTCCTTATTTCTAGGGAATTCCTTATTTGTATAGGTTAAAGGAGAAAAATAATCATGTTATTAGATGTAATAAGGTGACAAATTGGAATTGATAGAACTTTTTCTTTAATCTGATGAAGTGTATCTATAAAACCCCCAGCTAGGGTAGATGAGAGCTGATGGGAATGGGTTTCTTTTTTGAGGGGATGAAAATGTTCTGAGATTGAGTGTGGTAATGGTGCCGCATATTTGAGGATATACTAAAAAACCATTAAGGGGCGGTGCCTGTGGCTCAAGGAGTAGGGCACAGGCCCCATATATTATGGGTGGTGGGTTCAAACATGGCCCAGCCGGAAAAAAAAAATTAAATTATACACATTAGATGGGTGATTTATATTTCAATAAAGCTGTTATTTAAAAGAGGCTATCACAAACATGATAGATAGTAGTAAAATAGGCTTGGCGTCTGTGGCTCAAGCGGCTAAAGCACCAGCCACATACACCTGAGCTGGTGGGTTTGAATCCAGCCCCAGCCCGCCAAACAACAATGACGGCTGCAACCAAAAAATGGCTGGCTGTTGTGGCAGGTGCCTGTAGTCCTAGCTACTTGGGAGGTGGAGGCATGAGACTTGCTTGAGCCCAGGAATTGGAGGTTGCTGTGAGCTGTGATGCCAGGGCGCTCTACGTAGGGTGATAGCTTGAGGCTCTGCCTCAAAAAAAAAAAAAAAAAAGATAGTAATAAAATATTAGAAGTATTATTGAAAGGACAACAAGGATGTCCAGTCCTTAGGCAATTGAAACAATCAATATAGTTAAGAAAGAGGTAGAAAGCCTGGAAAGTAGTAGAAAAAATTGTTGTTATTTGCAAATGATGTGCTTATTTACATAGAAAATCCAAGAGAATATATTAGAAATAATGGAATTCAGCAGTGTTGCTGGACACATGATCATTATATACAAATTCCATTTTTAAACCTAGAAACCACTAAAAGTATCTATCAGAAGGAAAATGGATAAGTGTAGCCTAGCACAGTGGCTCACACCTGTAATCCTAGCACTCTGGGAGGCTGAGGTGAGTGGATTGCTTGAGCTCAGGAGTTTGAGACCAGCCTGAGCACAAAAAGCGAGACTCTGTCTCTAAAAAATAGCCAGGTGTTGTAGTGGGAAACTGTAGTTCTAGCTACTAGAGAGGCTTAGGCAAGAGAATTACTTGAGTCCAAGAGTTTGAGGTTGCTGTGAGCTATGATGCCATGACACTCTAACTAGGGTGTTAAAGTGAGGGTCTGTCTCAAAAAAAAAAAAAAAAAAAAAGATAAGTGAATTTGCAGTGGTTTACACAAGTAAGTAGGTATAATGCATGTCGACATGGATACACTTTAAAGACATAATATTGAGTAGAAATAGCAAGTTGAGGAATAATATGTGTACTTGCATCCTTCCAGTGTGTGCCTTCCACACACTGTATTCTGTCTGTTAGATATGTGTGTGTGTGTGTGTGTGGTGTGTTATTGAGCTATGAAGACTTCATAACTATGAGCTATGAGCTATAAAGGCTCATTCATCCAACAAAGGACTTATATCCAGAATATATAAGGAACTCAAACAACTCAAAAACCCCAAAAAATCCTAGAAAAAAGTGGGCAAAGGACCTAAACAGATATTTCCCAGAAGATAACATACAAATGGCCAATAAGTACATTTAAAAAATCTTACAACATCACTAATCATCAGGAAAATGCAAATCAAAACCACAATGAGATGTCAAATCACCCCAATTATTAACAGAATAGATATTACTAAAAAGACAAAAAATAACAAATGCTGGTGAGGATGCAAAGAAAAGGGAACTCTTACCTTAGGTGGGAAAGAAGTGACAGTGTTGGCTGGTGCCTGTGGTTCAAGTGGCCAAGGTGCCAGCCACATACAATTGAGCTGGCAGGTTCAAATTCAGCTTGGGCTCGCCAAACAACAATGATGGCTGCAACCAAAAAAATAGCCGGGCGTTGTGGTGGGCTCCTGTAGTCCCAGCTACTTGGGAGGCAGAGGCAGGAGACTCGCTTGAGCCCAGGAGTTGGAGGTTGCTGTGAGCTGCACTGCTACAACACTCTACCCTGGGTGACAGCTTGAGGCTCTGTCTCAAAAAAAAAAAGAAGTGATAGTGTTCCAGGTGACGGGTACCCTAAATGCCCTGATTTGATCATTACACATTATACGCATGCACCAAAATGTCACATGTGCCCCCTGAATATGCACAAATGTTACTTAACCGTGGAAACAAAACCCAAGTTGTAAGTGGGGAGGGGGCAGAAGTATCTGACCCGATGCATGACTGGGGTCGCCTGTAGGGTCGAAGGAATGCCCCAGAATATTAAGTTTCATTTGTGATTTTATTTGCTTGAACTTCTCCAAAAACAAAAGAGAGACATGGGTTTGCGGATGGGGCAAGGATTGCATTTAGTTAGGCTGTGAGGCTGGGCTCTCTAGACGCAGGTGGCCAGAGCTGGAGGGTCACAGGCACTGCTTCTGTCATTGGGCCTTGAGGAGGCCGCTCCCCATTCTGCTCCTTGGACTCAGCTATGGGCAGTGACCAGGGAAGCTCTGCTTCCTCCCTTTGCTATCCTCTTTGCTTTTGTCCTTTCTATTTCTGGCAGAAAACCTAGTGCGTTTTCATCTTTTGAAACCCAACTCAGCAGCCAGGCTCCTCTGGAAATTTTTCTGGAGGACACTGGGCTGCACAGACCTTTGGCAGCATCTTCTTCTAGAGACCTGTGGGGGGTGGGGGGGAGGGCACAGGTGCAGGGGTGCATTGCAGTGGTGGTGGTGGGGCTGCATGGAGCCGAGCTGCTCTCTGCCCACAGATCCTGACTGGAGAGGACTGGAACGCAGTGATGTACCATGGCATTGAATCACAAGGCGGGGTCAGCAAAGGCATGTTCTCGTCTTTTTACTTCATCGTCCTGACACTGTTTGGAAACTGTATCCTTCTGTGGGGCTGGGCATGGGCGGCTCACGGGGCAGGTGTGGCTTTGAGGAAGGGGGGTTGTGGCCAGTTTCATGATCACCCTCATTTAATTAATTAAGTTTTACCACTGGGCTTAAGAAAGAAAATGTTCTGCTGAAACGTAACCCTTGCTGGGAAGCATTAGACGTTTTCTATTGAGGACAATATAGGGTTGTTTCAGGACCTCATGTTGGAGGGAGAGTCGGGGCAGGGCCCTGCTGGGCAAAGGGTCAGGCAAGGGCAGTCCAGGAGGAGGGACTGCAGGGCTCATGAGGCCAGTGCGAGTGTAGCCACAGGGCAGCTGAGGTGAGACATGGAGGCACAGGAGACCTGTCTCTGGTTCTCAAACATGCCTGGGCATCAGAGTCCCCAGATCCAATGGGGCCACCTGGGCTTGAGAACATTCACTTTCTAACAGGCTCTTGGTCTGGGGACCCCACTTTGAGAACTGCTGTGAGAGAATGTCCTGTGGAGCTCTGAAGAAAGGTCTGAGCTAAAGACAAATGTCTGTGAATTGTGCTCTCACAGCTGCCCCCCATCTTCTCGAACACACTTGGCCACTTCATCTTGTAAAGAGCTGCCATCCTTCAGACCCTGTTTCTCTTTATTTCCATCCCGACTCCTGATCCTTGTTCCATCCCCCAGGATTGACTTAGTAGGGACGAGTGTAGCCTGGAGTGGTCCTTTGGCTATAAGATGTGCCACTGTCCCCATCTAATTGGAGTTGCTCCTGCTGTGCCATTGTGTCCCTCTGACTGGGTCTCAAGGAGCACAGCCCATAGTCCTGCATTCTGGGCATGGAAAGGTCTTCGAGGGTGTCCGTGGCTGTGGTCTGTGCCTGTAGGTGACCTGCTTGGGGTTGCCCTGGCCTCACTGTCCTGTGGACTCTGCAGGACACTTAGCAGTTGTGCCTGTGAGGCTGTGCTTGGGGCTGTGGGTTCCCTTGAGGGGCCTGCCCTTCAGGGATCATTGCTGCAGAGCCATCTGCCACTCAGGCCTGGCACACGAGGCTCTTTCTTAGGGCAGAGCCACTGAGAAAACAACCACAGCCTGGGCAGGAGTGAGTCCCTAGGCTCACTTACAAGGAGCACAGGGTCCTGATGGGGGCTCTGGCTGTGTCTGAGTCATTGTGGTTGTCAGGCCTGGGTGAGGGGCTGCTGGCATCTGTTGGGTGGAGTCTGGGGACTAAGGATGTTCAGTTTATACATTAGCAGTGCTGATAACGTATGAGGGCACCCCGAGATGCCCAGGACTGGTAGGAGCTGTGTCCAGTTGTCAGAGAGGCTGGGTATGTCACAGGGCATGTTTCTGGAGAAGTGCTGCTGGCAGTGAGTGAGCTTGTGGGAAAGGGGCTTCTGAGAGGAATGTCAGCAAGATGGTTGGCTAGATATATCTGCAGTCATCCTTGTATCAAAAAAGGACCAAGGCAATGAATAAACTGCTAAGATTATTTGACTAGAGTGTGCAAGGGAAGATGTTGGAGTGTAGTGAAGTCCAGGAGGATAGCATGGAGGTGCCCAGCTCTGTAGCACTGTCTCCCCAGCTGGAGGGGAAAAGGTGAGCTGAGGATACCCACTAGCCTCACTGCCACTGCAAACACCTGCAGTCCCTTACTGCTGGACAACCCTTCAGTCTTTACGAGCTCCCAGCCCAGTGTGAGCTGCCAGGAATTCACATAGCTATTTTGTCTGTGATTAGGAGCTCAAGTGTACACTCCCTACCCTGTGAGTCTGCTGAGAGCCAAGCTGCTGCCCTTGTGAGAACAGAGCCACCCTTGTAGTGCACCCTGCTCTGGGGGCCAATAGTCATTGCACCTGTATAGCACTGGGGCTCTGTCTTCATTATGCCAAGCACACATGGGTGACTGAACACCACTACCCCAGCTGCATGGAGTTTGGGCCCAAGATCAGTTGAGATTCTGATCTTGCACAGAAAACCAACCTTCACCATTGCATTTACAGTCAAAGGGATAGTCCTGCCTAGGCCAAACCTGTTCTTGAACCTGCCAAATGACTGTGTGACCTCCCCTAAGCAGGAGTGGCACCTCACCTGTCCAGGACCCCTAAGCTCTCAGTATGGGCCTGAGAAACAGTCCCACAGGCTGCCCCTGGCAAGTGCACCCAAGACCAGCCAAGCAGCCAGGAGCCCATGTCCTGGTCCTGTCTCTGGTCGGCATATCTCCAGGCCAACTGAGTATTCTTATGCCTGTGCCTAGGCTTCAGAAAACAGCCCACAGGGCGGTGCCTGTGGCTCATCGAGTAGGGCGCTGGCCCTATGTACCGAAGGTGGCAGGTTCAAACCCAGCCTTGGCCAAACTGCAAAACAGAAAAATAGCCAGGCGTGTGGCAAGCGCCTGTAGTCCCAGCTACTCGGGAGGCTGAGGCAAGAGAATCACCTAAGCCCAGGAGGTGGAGGTTGCTGTGAGCTGTGTGACACCACAGCACTCTACCGAGGGTGATAAAGTGAGACTCTGTCTCTACAAAAAAAAAAAAAAAAAAGAAAGAAAAGAAAACAGCCAACAGGCACTCCCCACAGAAAAGCTTCAAGGACAGCCAGGCAGCTATATGTCTGCATCCTGAGCACAAGCAGCAGCCTTGTGGGCTTCCCCTGGCAGACATGACCCCAAGCTGGCTGAGCACCTGTGTGCTTGTTTCCTGAGCCAGAAAAGTAGTACCATGGGCCACCCACAGCAGACATGTGCCTAGGCCAGCTAAGAAGCCATGTGATTATGTCCTGGGCCTTGTTCTCCTACCAAAAACCAGATAAGGACACAAGAAAAATACTACAACCTGGTAGCCTTAGTGAACATAAGTGCAAAAATCCTCAACAAAATACTAGCAAACTGAATCCAAGAACACATCAAAGAGGTAATAACAACAATGAAGTGAGATTTATCCCAGCAGTGCAAGGATGGTTCAATACACACAAATGAATAAATGCCATACTTCACATCAATAAGAGGAAGGACAAAAACCATATCATAATCTCAATAGATACAGAAAAGGCTTTTGATAAAGTTTGGCGTCCCTTCATGATGAATTAGGTATAGAAGGAAAGTATCTTAACCAGGTCATGTATGACAAACCACAAGACAAGGATGCCCACTCTCAGGACTCTTAGTCAGCATAGTACTGGAAGTCTTAGGCAGAGTCCTAGGAAAGAGAAAGGGCATCCAAATTGTAAAGGAAGGAATCAACTTGTCCCTCTTTATAGAAGGCATGATCTTACGTGTAGAAAAACCTAAAGACTACCAAAATGCTCTTAGAACTGATGAATTAATTCAGTAATGTTGCAAGATATAAAATTAATATACAAAATCAGTAGTGTTTCTATATATAAACAATGAACTAGCTGAAAAAGAAATAAAATAGGTATTCCCATTTACAAAAGCTAATGTAAAATACCTAGGATGAGTTTAACTAAGGAAGTGTCAGGTCTCTTAAAGGAAAACTACTAAACACCAATGAAAGAAATTGAAGAGGACACAAACATTGAAAAGACATGCTATGTTCAAGGAGCAGAAGAATGAATATTCCTTAAGCAAAAATACTACCCAATGACCTTCTTCACATAGAAATAGAAATAAGATTCTGAAATTTGTATGAAACCATAAAAGACCCCAAATAGCCCAAGTAGTCATGAGCAAAAAGAACAAAACTGGAGGCATCACACTGTGAGACCATGTAGTAACCAAAACAGCATGATACTGGCGTAAAACAGACACAGATCAATGAAACAGAATCAAGAATCCAGCAATCCATGTATCTGTGCCAACTGATTTTTACAGAGGTGCTAGGAGCACTGAGTGGGGAAAGGACAGTCTCTTCAACAAGTGGTTCTGGAGAAACTGGACATACACATGCAGAAGAATGAAATTAGACTCCCACCTTTTACCCCTATACAAAAATAAACTAAAATAGGGCGGTGCCTGTGGCTCATCGAGTAGGGCACTGGTCCCATATACCGAAGGTGGCAAGTTCAAACCTGGCCTCGGCAGAACTGCAAAACAGAAAAATACCTGGGTGTTATGGTGGGTGCCTGTAGTCCCAGCTACTCAGGAGGCTGAGGCAAGAGAATCACCTAAGCCCAGGAGATGGAGGTTGCTGTGAGCTGTGTAATGCCATGACACTCCACTGAGGGCGATAAAGTGAGACTCTGTCACTATTTTATTTAAAAAAATAAATAAATAAAATAAATAAAATAAAATAAATGAAAGACCTAAATGGGAGAGTCCAAATTATAAAATACCAGAAGAAAATATAGGGAAAATATCTCAGGATGTTGGTCTGGGGAAAGATTTTATGAATAAGACTTCAAAAGCACAGGCAAAAAAGCAAAAATATACAAATGAGATTATTTTGAACTAAAAAGCTTCTGCACAGCAAAGGAAACAATCAACAGAATGGGAGAAAATATTTACAAAGTATTCCTCTGACAGGGGATAAATATTCAGGATACAAAAAAAAAAAAAAATCCCAGACTCCAGCAGGGATGTCCTAACTTTTGTTTTTTAACACACATTGGAAGAAGAGTCGTCTTGGGCCACATATTAAAAATGCAAACGCTGATGAAAGCTGATGAACAAAACAGAGGTTGTGCATAATTTTTGCGATACCCGACATCACAGATTAGCAAAACAGGCCTCAAATAATTGGCATGTGACCCACGGGCCATAGGCTGGACACCCCTGCAAAACTTTTTTTTATCATTTTGACTAATGGCAGACTAAAACGAGTTAAAAATTATTGAATCAGAATCTCTAATAAATGGCAGTTTATTACTCCAATAGTTATTTTTGCCATACTGATAAAGACTTTCATGGAATCCATCATTTTCAGCCATTTAAAACAAGTTATTTTCTCTTTCTTTGGATTAAAGTCTAGAAAATAAAGCTTTGGGCACAAGATGGGAAAATCCACACACTTACTTGAATATTGTTAATCATCTGGGCTTAAAACATTACTCCAACAACATTGTTTTTCCTTTTTGTTGCTCTTGCCATTGGTATTTTTTTTTTTTTTTTTTTTTTTGAGACAGAGCCTCAAGTTGTCACCCTGGATAGAGTGCTGTGGCATCACAGCTCACAGCAACCTCCAATTCCTGGGCTCAAGCAAGTCTCCTGCCTCCGCCTCCCAAGTAGTGGGACTAGAGGTGCCTGCCACAGCGCCCGGCCATTTTTTGGTTGCAGCCATCATTGTTATTTGGCGGGTCCAGGCTGGATTCGAACCCACCAGCTCAGGTGTATGTGGCTGGCACCTTAGCCCATTGAGCCACAGTCGCTGAGCCGCCATTGGTATTGTTAAACCCACACAGAATGGCTACTGAAAGAAAAACCCACTCTCTAGCACCACAGGTGGGAATCTGTTACTCCTTAGTTAGTTTGATCCAAACAAAAAAGTTCAAAGCAAAATAGTTTCACTGATAAACCTGATAGAACAGTAGGTTCTATCTCCATCTCACTGTTAAAATCCATGGTGATTGCCTGTTGAAATGGTCTTTCTGTAAATCATTTTGGTTTGCGCTCACCTTGTTTATGTATTCTTATAATCTCCCACAAACAATTTTCACAAAGGAATTAATTTTTTCATTTTCCATGTAATGATTCATTATTCATGCCATCTCTTCTCTTCAAAGTGCATAAACTGGCCAAATCAGAGGGAAAGGAGGCCAAGCTAGAAAGGCTAGTGTCACCTATCAGAAAAACCGCAGATTCTATCAGTTGCAGTTCTTTATAAAATGTGGTCATTTTCTTGATTGCCTCTTATATTTATACATTTATTTATATATATGTTAATTATAAAAATAATTCTCAATATTTTGCCTAGTAAAATGAAAGTGAGACTTCATCTTTAGATAACCAAGTCTGTTATGGGGTAGTTGGTGGCACAGGGGCCTAAGAAGGGGTCCGTGGGAATGTGAACAGACATCTCCTCACCCCCAGCTCGGTGCAGTTGGTTCAGCTCTTTCCTCTCCTTCCTATGAAATCCATCTCTCTGTTACCCTCTTGAAGGGCAGAGCCCATGCAACTTCAGAAAAACATTTCAGATTGTTTAGAGTGCAAACCCTTTTCTATTTTGGGGCAGAAGAGGAAAGGCTGGTGTGCCAGCCATGTATCTGATTCTGTGACTCACCCACACTTATGTCAGGGGCAGTCTAGTTTCAGGAGAGTGGCTGTGATTACAACTCAGCAGATGGAGATCAACTAGGATGACTTGTGAGTAGGAAGACCATTCACCACTGGTATTGCAGTGTAGCCCCAATTTTAGAAAGTGTTATGCTTTTTCAATAAAAAAGAATTATTAAACATAAACAAAGAAGATGGCTTCAAGCAAAGAAAACGCAGCGACTCAGCTCAGTGACTGAATGAGGCTTTGTCCCAGAGGGATCCAAGAAAGAGGTAGCCCACTCCAGGCCTGTGCCGTGCAGGACTTACCTCTGTACCTCCTCATTTCTAAAGGGTTGTGCAGCACCTCACACCAGCTCTTGGGGGTCAGTTTTAGGTGGGATGTGGTACTGGCCACTCAGATTGTGTTGTCTGCTGTCCTCTGGGTTTCTGACATTACCCCTGGTGTTGGAAGGGAGCACTTCAAGGAAAGGAAATAGAAAAGGAAAGGAGAAGACAAAATTGGGCAGGTGTCTGTGAGCCTAGGAGCAGGGGCCAGGGATGTGCTGGTCACAGATGCGTTTTCATGTTTACTTCCTATCTTATGTAGTCTCTGCTCACAGGGCTCACAAGGTGGTGGAGCTCTATCTCGAGCCTGTGAGAGCAGCTCTTTGTTGGTAAGTCTTCTCTGGCCAGCAAGTGATGGGGGCTGCATGCCCTCTTAGGAGGCAAAGGCAGCATGGCTCCAGCGTTAGCCCCGAGACACTGGTTTGTAGGAAGGGGGTAGGGGTAGGGGCTTTAGAGGAGGCTGCGTGAGGGAGGAATGGGCAAAGAGGCTAGTGCTGAGGAGAGGCCAGGGAGCTGGAAGAACGATAGGGCCTGAGGGGGCTGGTGGGGTTATGGGATGGAGGCTGGAGCTGGTTGGGATCTGGGGGGATGTAGGCTCTTGTTTTTCATGGGTAGCCATAGTATGACTGTGGGGTGGGGTGGGACACAGAGCCCCTTCCTTAGCTGGAAACAATCAGACACTCTGCTGAATGTCTTCCTGGCCATTGCCGTGGACAACCTTGCCAATGCCCAGGAGCTGACCAAGGTAGGCAGGGATACCCCCTGGAGACTGTGTGCAGGGAGGGCTGGGGGTCAGCACATGCCACTGTGGATGAGGAGGCCAGGTCGTGTCCAGGAGCATCTCCTTGAGGTCCTGGACAGGCAGACCTAGGCTGCTGCTCAGAGGGGAAGGGATTTGAGCTAAGGAAGCATGGAGTGGCACTGAGCCTGGAGGGCCTATGAGATTCTTACTCAGGAAGAGTGGCTGGAGCAGTCAGGGCAGGCTGTTAGGAGCCTGAGGGGTGCGGCCTGAAGAGACCCACACTGCCTCCCATCAGTGTGGGTGTGTGAGTTGGAGGCGTCACCTGAAGAGATGATCCAAGAGGTGGGTCCTAGGGAGTGCCCTGCTCAGAGGACCCCAAGTACAGAGTGGGATCACCTGTGGTGTTGTCCTCAAAGCTGAGCCTGGCTGGGGGCCCTGTGTCAGTGCCTGTGTGCAGCGGGATAGCTGCTGCCTCAGGCAAAGCCCAGTGGGTGCCATTTGGTATTCACATCTCAGCCCTGAGCCTGCTGGGCTGTACTTGCACACAATTACCTCTGTGATTTCTCTCCAGAGGACACAGCCCCCTCCTTGGCCACCTGCCCTGCCCAGCCCTGGATGCTGTGGTCGGGCTACCTTCTGTCTTAGCCTCAAGCTTCTGCTTTCACTTGAGCCCTGGCACCCAGAGGGAGGCTGTTGCCATCTGGCTTGGCACATACCTGTTGCAGACATCTATGTGCATGCTCTGTAGTTCAAGCATGCCCCTGCCTGTGTGTCACCCTGTGTGTTGACCTGTGAGTGCAGCATCCCTGGAAGGATGTCTGCATGTGCTTGCACAGGGGTGCGTCTTTGTGTCTGACGCTGTGCATGTGCTCAGTCCAATGCTTCCCAAGTCTCAATGCCCTCTTCTCCGGGGCTAAGGGAGGCAGCTGTTTCACTGCTTCCCAAAGTGTGTGCTGTGCAGTGTCTGCTCCACCCAGCTCAGGGAACTGCCTGCCCCTACCCTGAGTCTCCCTTTGCTTCAGTTCAGGCTTCCCGCCCACACCCAAAACTGGGCCATGACGGTGCCTGTGGATCTAAACTTCTCCCTGGTTCTGGCCTCTTACTTCCACCCATCTCTGTCATCAATGTAGGCTGGGGCTGAGGCTCGCCATCCAGGCATGATCAAAGAAGGGCCTAAGCCCCAAGTTGCCTGGAGCAGGGCCATGCTGTAGTGCTGAAGCTCCACTGTCTTCTCCATTTCTACTGTGAATGAGGACACATGAGTGAGCCTGCGCTCACACGCAGCCCTCAGTGCTGGTCCCCTTTGGAGAACCACCCTAATTTTGGGATTTCTGTGCTTTGAGAGGTGGGGTCTGTGTTTGTCTAGGGATGTTCTTGGGCTGATCAAGAGCCCCAAAGGACAGGAGTAGGCACTTTCTTTCTTTTGTATGCTCACAAACGTAGTGTTATTTATTTTTTGAAGTGGGAATAAATTCAAGTGAAATTTACGTGTAGACCTTTCAGGGGAGTTGGGAACACTCCTTGGACTGACTCGCTATGTCCCTTCCTCTGAGAGCTATGAACCAGGAGAAAGCCAGATCTTAGGGGGTAGCCTAGCGGTGGATGCTCTGTGGTTTAGACCTGCCTGGAGCTTGAAGGTCCCTTTATGGCAGGAAACTCAGAGGCAGCTAACAAGGTATTTAATTTTGCCATTATTGGCAGCACTTGTGGCTCAGTGAGTAGGGTGCTGGCCCCATATACTGACATTGCATGTTCAAACCCGGCCCCAGCCAAACTGCAACAAAAAAATAGCCGGGCGTTGTGGCGGGTGCCTGCAGTCCCAGCTACTGGGCAGGCTGAGGCAAGAGAATCGCTTACGCCCAAGAGCTGGAGGTTGCTGTGAGCTGTGTGATGCCACGGCACTCTACTGAGGGCGATAAAGTGAGACTCTGTCTCTTAAAAAAAAAAAATTTGCCTGTGGCTCAAAGGAATAGGTCACCGGCCCCATATACTGGAGGTGGCGGGTTTAGCCCTGACCCCGGCCAAAAACTGCAAAAAAAGAAAAACCAAAAATAAAATTTGCCATTATTGTGCCCCTAAAAGCAAATTCAAGGACATTTTAAGGAATGTGTGGAATGCTAACCCCCAAGGGAGCCAGGAAGGCCTTGGCTTGGTGTCCTCAGAAGTTCAGAGAGATGACATGGAGGTCTTAGCTTCCTTTCCAGAACTGTGAGCTCAGCCCTGAGCTCTTTCTCTAGAACCCAGGACAGAGCATATTGGTTTTGTTTAGGGATGTGGCTCAGGGTCAGTGAGTCTGTCTATCTAGTTGTCCACTGCCCTTCCTAGGGAGGGGCAGAGGCAGGGCAGCCTGTCTGTTCACGTCTGCATCTGTCTGCACACACATGCGTGTGCCTGGCCCCATGTTATAAGCCAAGTGGCCCTCAGGTGTTGGGGAGACAGGAAGAACTTCTCACAGTAAGAGCTGGGGCAGATACACAGATATGACTGATACATCTAGGCAGGAGAATTGAAAGGTGGCACGTGGTCCTGTTGGACATATTCCTGGTAATGACTCTTATGGGCCTTGCTGGGCCCATACCCAGCCACAGGCAAAGCTCTGCCCCTTGCCCTTGCTCACAGCTTTTCAGGAGAGGACGACTCTGTTCAAGTGTGACAGGTGCTCCTGGGAGGGCAGGTGGGACAAAAGGAGAGACATATTTGCATTTGGTAGGTTTGAGGTGCTATGGTACAAATAAGCAGAAATGTCCTAGCAGCAGGTGGGTACCTGGGCTGGAATGCAGGGGTCAGGCTAGGTATGGGGGCACCTACTTGTCAGCACCCTGGGGGATAGTACTGAGGTAAACATCTGGGGTCACACATCACAGACATAGAAAGAGGAGGCCCTTAGTGTGCCAGGGCATGTGTGGAAGGGGCACTCAGTACAGAGGTCACTGGTGGGCCAGAGGAGCACTCGGCTGGCTGGGCTACCCCACAGTACAGAGGGCAGAGTACTATGGTGGCTTCAGGAGGAAGAGCTGACCACACTAGGGTGCTGCAACACTCCAGGGGGACCTGGAAATTTCTTTTTATTCAAACAGGATGAAGAGGAGATGGAAGAAGCAGCCAATCAGAAGCTTGCTCTGCAAAAGGCCAAAGAAGTGGCTGAAGTCAGCCCCATGTCTGCTGCGAACATCTCCATCGCCACGTAAGGCTCTCAGGAGTGGATAGTGGGGGTGGGAGGCACTGCTGCTGGGCCCCCTGACTGGGCACCAGGGCACCCCATCTAAAGGTGTATGAGAGCCTTGGAACTGCAGTGAGAGGGAACGGTCCCTCCCTTGCAGCAGCCCCAGAGCAAAGGGGTCACCAGAGGAGCCTCTGGGGCCTTCTCTCCACTTGGGCAGGGGCAGGGTGTGGCTAGGCTCTGTCCTCCTGCAGTGGGTTGGATTGTCTCAGCCATGGGCTCTCCTCCCTGACAGTCTCAGGGTGCTTCAGGGCTCCTCCCCGTGTGGAGCCTGAGAGTCAAAGGTAGGAGTCAACATGCTGATTTATACACAGTTTTTCAGAAATGTATTCTATGAGCTGAGAGATTCTAGGTGGTATCTTAGCCCAAGATACTTCATGCAGTTTCCAAAAATGCTTCCGCAAGTGTTTGGTATTGGGACAGAGCTCAAGGATGCTCCTGTGAGGACAACTGGTCATCCTGCAGTTTGGCTGAACCTTAGGCACATTGCAGAAGCACATTTGAAGGTACTTGGGGCTTTGGAGTTTGGGCACAGTGACCAGACCAGGGCTAGAGCCTGGGAACAGAGGCAGGAAAGTCAGGCTCATGTCCTGGTCGCACTGTGGGCCACAGGAGAGCAGAAATGCTCCACAGCAGCTTGCTCTCTGGGCTAGGCTGGGTCTAACCAGGGAGTGGCTAGCTTGGTCTGGGTGCACACCCACCCCACCACACTCCCTGTTCCCCATGTTGGTCAGTGGGCCCCTGCTTTTTAGCTGACCACTCTCCCTGGCTGTGGCACTCTGGCCACAGATGAGGATGTAACGTGGGTATCTGCACAGCTAAGTAAGCAAGTTGGCGCGTGGACAAGTGCATGGGAGTGTAAGCCTGTGTGAGAGTCGCACAGTTAGCATGTGTGCATGTGCACACCCATAGCAACCCTATTCCTGCCTGGATGTCACCAGGGAAATGACATTTGCGGAGGACCCGTCTCTTAGTCAAGCAGAAAGTGCTGGCCTTTGGGGGAGAAGCAGCTAGAAGAGGTTGCAGCCCCTTGGGGGACTGAGAAGGGATGGGAGGGGCGCACAATGGAGCCAGGCAGGTATGGACATGTGGGCATCACTCAGGCATTGCTGGGGGCTCAATGCTTTGCTGTCTAGTTGTTGTGATGTTTCATTGTCTGGCCAATTCATTTATTTGGCCAGTTAGTGGGTTTAACTTGGTTACTTGGTCCTGGGGTTGCTGTGAGGAGGCTTCCAGGACTCAGCAGACCTCTCTGTCCCCTCCCATACTGTGAGCCTTGCACACTAGGGTATCTGCCACCAAGAGGGCAGCAGATGCTTGGTTTGTCCAGCTCCTGGCCTCACTCAGGCCTCATGGTGCTCCTGTTTGGCACTGGCCTTTTCTGCTGTTCCTTGTCCCTGGTTCTACCTCTTCCCTCCTGCCTCCTCCTTGGAGTGTGCCAGAGTGTCCACTCCTGTCTGACCTTGGAGAAGAGGACATTGTGGTTCTGGGCACAGCCATGGAGAGTGCGTCAGCCTGCCACTGACACTTCCTCCTCTGCCACCTCCGTCCCCATTTGGAGACACAACTATGTGGGAAAGAGGCTGTTGTCTGGTATCCTCACATGCAAGGTACATGCGACACCAGTTGTTGGCCCAAGTACCATGTTGATTCCTAAGTGGGAAAAGGGCTTCTTTTCCCCTGAGGGGCATATGGGTCCAGAGCTGAGTGTCCTTGTGTCCCAGCTCTCACAGTCAGGAGGGAGTGGCTGGCCCAGGGCAGCCTGGGGTGTGTCCAGACATCAGCCCTTGTGTTTCCCAGTCTTAGGTCAGCATGGGTTCCTCAGGCTCTTCCTGGGATGCAGCTGTGGGCCTTCATCCTCAGAGCTGGGTCCTCAGTGCACTGTCAGTAACTGTCGGTCAGGTTCAACCACAAGGGACCCTGTAAGGTCCTCCCTCTGGGGATGAGGAGGACCCCTGTATGGGCATGGTGTGGCCCGGAGCAGGCAGGTGGGGGTGAGAGGGCGCTGCTCTTGCTTGCTCCGAGGGCAGAGAGCAATGTCGCCATTTGCTCCCACTGTCTCTCGTTCCGGAGGGACAGTGGGACAGGCAGTGGCCACTACTCCCTGTGTTCCTTTCTATGCCTTGGAGCTATTGGGCTGATGTGGGAGCAGCACCCCTGAACTGGCCCTTGCTCTGAGCCTGCTACCAAGCCTGTGTGTGTGGCTGCGGCAGGGCTGTGGGGAGTTCTGAGAGGGGCCATGGGTGCCGAGAGGACCCACAGTGTCCTTGAGGTTTGACATTTCTGGGTGATGCACTGTCTAGCTTGACACAGATGGTATCAGAGTCCTGCCTTGGAAGGCGCTGGAGGTCAGGTGCAGCTATGAGTCCCTTTGGCCTCAGGTGACAACTGTGCCAGACTCCTGGGAGCGAGGGGACACTAAGCTCCTTGTCACCTCCTGGTTCCCTCTGGTGTCACCCTTCCTCCTCACTTGGGTTTCTGAACACTGTCTCTCAACATAGACGCACACAGACTCACTCTCAGACATACACACACACAGAAGCACACATAGACACACAGACTCACTCTCAGACTCACACACAGACACACAGACTCTCAGAATAACACACACAGGTGCACACATAGACACACAAACTCACTCAGACTCGGACACACACATAGACACACAGACTCACTCTCAGACTCACACACAGACGCACACATAGACACACAGACTCACTCAGACTCAGACACACACATAGACACACAGACTCACTCTCAGACTCACACACAGACGCACACATAGACACATAGACTCTCAGACTCACACATAGATGCACACATAGACACACAGACTCTCAGACTCACACACACAGAGACACACACATAGACACACTGACTCACTCTCAGACTCACACACAGACGCACACATAGACACATAGACTCTCAGACTCACACACACAGAAGCACACATAGACACACAGACTCACTCTCAGACTCACACACAGACACACAGACTCACTCTCAGACTCACACACACACAGACACACGCATAGACACACAGATTCACTCTCAGACTCGGACACACACATAGACACACAGACTTACTCTCAGACTCACACACAGATGCACACATAGACACACAGACTCACTCTCAGACATACACACACACAGAAGCACACATAGACACACAGACTCACTCTCAGACTCACACACAGACTCACACATAGACACACAGACTCACTCTCAGACATACACACACACAGAAGCACACATAGACACACAGACTCACTCTCAGACTCACA
>CAUYON010099588.1:0-15895 GCA_963573935.1 Arctocebus calabarensis
GTCCCAGCTACTCGGGAGGCTGAGGCAAGAGAATCGCTTAAGCCCAAGAGCTGGAGGTTGCTGTGAGCAGTGTGACACCACGGCACTCTACCCAGGGCGATAAAGTGAGACTCTGTCTCTACAAAAAAAAAAAAAAAAGAATCATTGGGAAACAAAATTGAGGAGAACAGTGATGGAAGGGAGAGATTGGACCAGTGACAGGAGGCCAGGGGGAAGGGAGGAAGCAGATTCTGTAACCAAGCTGGTGTGAAGATTTCCAAGAGTCCAGTCTTGTTGGCGGTCCCGAACCAGCATGCGAAGACCACACCAACCAGCACATGGGTTTCATCTGATGCTGGCGAAACTTATTAAAGGTAGAGTATTAATGTCTTTATATAGTGATCAAGGAAATGCCATGAAGGATATCTGTAATAGTACGATCAAAATATTTCTGAATGTATATGAATCGTGCCCTGTGATTGCACCAATGTACATAATTATGAGTCAATAAAATTATTAAAAAAATAAAAAAATAAAAATTAAAAGGCAGAACTTCAGCCTCCTCTAGACCTGCTAACCAGAACCTGCATGTGAAAAAGCTGTCTGGGTCCTCTGGGCACATGTGAACATGGAGACACACAGCTCTGGAGAGGATTACAGGACAAAGGAGCACACGTCTGGGAGGGCCAGTACGGACGGTGTGAGCGAGAGTGTGGTACACGGGTGCATCTTACTGAACCGATTATGTTCTTTGAGGAAAGTAGCAGCTCAGAGACTTGAAGGGCTCCACAGGGCAGCTCAGGAAGCCTGCACTCTTCAGCTATGGCCCAACCATTTTGCAAAAGCCACAGATGGCTGGATCTGTGCGGCCAGTGTGTCTCTGTGGAAGCCAGACCAGGCCAACATGCTGAGTTAATGCCAGTCTGCTGATAGCCCCCATCCCTCCCCACCAAGCTTCCTCACCGTCAGCCAAATGTACAATTCTGCCCATGAAGACTGTTGAAATGTGATCACTGGGATCAACCTGGCCACCTGGGCAGACCAGGAACACCAGGCGACAGACAGTGGGAGCCCTGCCCACGGTCAATACAGGAAGATGGAGAAGAGTGGACAAATTCTAGGTTACAAAGTTACTGTTGCAAAGGCTGAGTCAGCTAATCGTGGTCATAGGCAGAAGTAGGAGTAAGGAGCGGGTCAGTCTGTCTCATGTGGGCCCTGCCGTGGTTGCTGCCTGGTTCTTCCATGGCCCATGGGGTGGATCACAGGAGCTGTGTCCATCCCCCCGGGAAACCCATTATCAGTTCCTCTGAACTTTGTGCACTATGCACATGGCTCTAGGGGCATCTGATGTTCCTCAATTAGTGTTGGCAGCAGCTACATTTGTTTGGGATGTTGCATAGTCAAATTTGTATAATTGCTCTTTTATCATTTACTTTAAAAATAAAAAAAACAAAGAACAGCAAAATGCATGGAGGGAGCGTGCAAGCAGGGCTCCCCTGGTGTCAGTATTCCCACCTTTCCTGACACAGAAGAGTTTGTTGATAGAAACAGCCAGAAAGATGATGACATGGAGGGGTTGCTTCCTTATTTGTCAAAATCGGGCATGACTCCCTTCTGTGGGACAGACTGGAGTTTAATTCTTTTACTTAAAAAGAGATAGAAAGGTCATGATCCCAGGAGACAAGGACACACCAAAGAGTTTAGGTATTTTTTTTCCTTGTCAGGAGAGAACCACTCACATATCGCTGTTGCCATTTTTGTCCCTCTGACAGATGTGGGATTCCCTAATTGGGTGACACTCTTGGAATCTGCAGTTCCCGTGGGCTGCTTGGTGATGTGAGCAGACTGTTAGGATTCTGCTCAAAGATACAGGTGTGCCTTTGTTGGGGTCATCTGGGTGACTGTTTACAGGGCTAGGGAGCCATATTGTGCCTCCTTTGGAAGTTTCCTTGGGACAGAAATTGTGGAATCTTTACCTAATTTGGTAACATACCCATTCTTTTCTGGAAATAACACATTAGGTAAAGGGGGACTCTTTACAAGATACTTGAGGACTTCCCGTGTTCTCAACTCTCATTATGAGTACATGACAGATCTGAGAGAGAAGCAGATCCTTGCAAATCTTATCTCAGAGCTATAGGAAATCACTTACAGCAAATGGGATAAAATGGCAAACACAGGGAAGACTGGTCTAGGGCCCCAAAGATGGAACTTTTAGGAGTTTCCCAAAATGAATCTACAAGATAGGTTCTCATTCTAGGGTTCATCATGGCTTCAGGGAGAAGTGATGGAAAGGACTTACTATAGATCGTGTGTATCAGGGCGATGTCATCGTGGATCTTAAATTCATGATTGCTCAGTTGTTTATAATGTGGCAACAGGATTTAGCACCCTATGCCCCTTCCCTGGCATGGAGTACTAAGTCCTCTTAATATCATAGGCTATTTCTGTCTAGTTTGTGTGTATATGTGCACACTATGAGATCACGTTCTATGTAAAAAATAATTTTTCTGTGAACAATTTCCATGTTGTGGAAAAAAACACTTGAAAATGTGTCTCTAAATAGAGGCAAACTGTTATGACATATAGATGTGTCATGATTTAATTAACAGTTCTGCTGCCAGGCATGTAGGTAGTTTATAAACTTTGCTGATATAAACATTAATATTAAAAGCACTATCATGGTGATCACTTTTATACCAAAACATCAGTCTCTACTGTGGATTCTTTCCTGAAGATGAAGTCCCAGTAGACAAAGAGCTAAGTCAAAGCATATATACATTCTAAGGCTCTTCATTTATATTCTTTTTGGATTTTTCATTCTATAGTCTATATTTCTATATTTCGTTCTATAACACTAACAGACAGTGTTCAGGAACCTTTTCACAAGATTCTGCCAATACTGGATGCTGTTCTATACTTATAAATATGTATATATATCATGTATGTGTATATAATCCCATCTCTGTTTTAATTTGCTATTCTATAATTATTAATTGAGCACACTTCCTGAGGCTTAACAACATTTTTAATTTTCTCTTTTTTATACATTCTCTCTTCATAGCTTTTCAGCCTGTCTTTATTGTGCTAAGCTTCCTTTGGTAACATTATTTTAACAGACTTTGAGATTAAGAAAAGGAGGCCCTTTGTGGAAACTTCCATCTACCAATCTGCTAATTCCAGATGGATATTGATGTTCTTATAGACATGTGTAGCTGGAATTACTTTAATACTTTGTGTTTAGGTCAAATATTTATGCACAGGTGTTTTATTTGACAGCTAATCCATGGCCCAGCTTTGGGAAGGCATTATTTCCTCCATGTGGCCACAGATAATGGATGAGGTCATTTCCAATTCATTTGTCTTTCCCTTTTTCTTCTTCTGACTCTCTTTAGTCAAATCTTCGGATAAGCTATAAATGTGTCACAATATGAATGAGAAATCCAGTTTTTGATGAGAGGTTTGTCATTTCCTATTTGCTGCTGTGTTATGTATTCTATTCAAAGCTGAAGGGAGGATAAATTTTCTCCTTGCAGTTAAATTCCATAACATTTTCCTTATTCATCCCCCCTCCCCTCTCCTTTAATGTCCCTTGTAGAAACTTCCATTTTAATAATTTTGGACCATTTTCTATGGGGTACAAGACCTCTTTGGGATTTAACATGTTGGAAATTTTGATCATTCTGACATCTGCCATATGATTGGTAGAAGTTGTAATACCCTCTGATGACAAGGAGTACTTAGGAAGGGGCTTCTGTGTAATTACCTTTATTTTTAAAACCTGTTCACAATGTCTCCTTTCTCAGTGGTGAAAATAATGATATTATGTTTATGTGGCAGAGACATGTGCTTGGTAGTAAATGGATAACCTCATAAATGTGATGTCTGTACCAGCTATTGACTCACATATTGAAGTGAATTCCTTTTATATTACCTTTGCTTCTACATACTGTTTCCTTTATAGAGAAACTAAATCAAGAGATCCATTTTTTTAGCTTCCACATATGAGCGAGAACATGTAATAGAGTAGACTGGTGTTTACCAGAGGTTGAGAAGGATGGGAGATCAGGGAGGATAAAGAAAAATTGACTAAAGTGTACAAATATAAAGTTCGATAGAAGAAATAAATATAAGGTTAGATAGATGATTAGGTTGACTATAGTTTATAATAATCTATTATCTATTTCAAAATAGCTAGAAGAGAGAAGTTTGAAGGATTCTAGCATAAAGAAAAGACAAGTATTTTTGATGATGGATAACCCAAGTACACTGATTTGATCTTTGCAAGTTGTATGAATCTATTAAATTATTACATGTACCTAGAAGCTATGTACCTCTATTATACATCAATAGAAAGAAAAAAAAGATAAGTACATTCATATTTAAGAAGAAAAAACTCCCTTGTTTGAAAATTTTGTCAAAAATAATTGACATAAAAACTGCATATTTGTATATAAGTTGAATATGTATACATTCTCTGAAACTATTACCATAATCAAGATAACACATCCATATCTTCAGGGTCTCCTCCTGCCTCTCTGTAAGCCTTTGTTCCCACCTTCTTAAACCTCATCCATCCCACAGGCAACCAGGGATCTGATTTCTGATCCCCTGGATTATTTTCTGAGTTTGTGTAAATGCAGATATGCAGTCTGTATTTTGGCATCTTTCACTTAGCATAATGATTTTGGGATTCACTTGCTTTATAACATATATTATTTTATTTCTTTTTTATTGATAAGGAATATTCCATTGTGTGGATATATGTGAACTTAATTATGTGTTTACTTGTTGATGAACATATTTGGGTTACTTTCAGATTTGGGCTATTACAAATAAAGCCATTAAATTTTTTGAACTTCTTTTTTTGCACCAAAATGTGCTTTCATTTCTCTTGGATAAAAATAGCTAGAAATAGAATGGCTAGGTTATACGGTTCACTTATAAGAGCTACCACAAACTCTTTAAAATGATTGGGTGGGGTCTTGGTGTATGCCACACCTTTTGGGGGCAAAACACAATTGTAGAAGGGACTTTACCCATAAATGCAATCAGTGTAACATGGTTTCTTGTACTCTGAATGAATCCCCAACAATAAAAAAAAATTATAAAAAAAAATGATTGCACCATTTTACAAATACATCAGCGGTGTATGAATGAGAGTATAGTTACTCCAGTTGGTCAGGTTTCTAATCTCATCTATCTGAGTAGGAGTAGCTTCTTTTGGTTTTAATTTGCTTTTCTCCAATGAATAATAATGCTGAGCAATGTTCCACCTGCTTCTTTGCCATCTGTATATCTTTTGTGGTGAGTGTCTTAGCAAATCTTCTGCCCATTTTATTTATTTGTTGCTTGATTGATGGGCAGAGGATTTCACTCTGTTGCCCTGGCTGGCTACATCCTAGATCACTGCAACCTCCAACTTCTGGGCCCCAGTGATCTTCCCACCCTACCCACCCCCCAAGGAGTTGGGACTACAGTTGCTATAATGCCTGAATACATTTTTTATTTTTTCTTTTTGTAGAGATGTGGTCTCCTTATGTTGCCCAGGCTGATTTTGAACTCAGGCTCAAGCAATCCTCCTGACTTGGTTGGCCTTGCAAAGTGCTGAGATTACAGGTGCAAGCCACCATACCAGCCTACCTATTTTAATATTAGTTTCTTGGTTTTATTCTTGAGGTTAAATTTTTCATCTATTCTAGCTGTAGATCATTGGTCAGATACATATTTTATAAATATGTTTTTCTAGTCTGTGAAGTGTTTTTCATTTTCTTGTCATTGTCAGTAGGCATCTATTTCTGGACACTATAGTCTGTTCAGATGAACTATCATGTATTTTTATGCTATTTTCTTGATCACTATATTTTTATGGTAAGTCTTGGAATCAAGTAGTAAAATGATTTCAGATTTGGTCTTTTTTTCAAAGTTATTTTGACCATTTAGGCCTGCTGCCTTTTGATACACATTTTAGTATTAATTTTTCAATTTCTATAAAAATAAAATGAAAACACAAATGGATTTTTTCTTCTGGACTTAAGTTGAATGGGTAAACTGATTTAGAGAAAATAGTCATCTCAACAACTGTTGATTCCAATCCATGAGTACAATGGATCTCTCCATTTATTTAGGTTTTTATTTATTTATTTATTTATTTATTTTTTAATTTTTATTAAATCAAAATTGTGTACATTAGTCTTTCAGTAGTATGTAATGGCTGATATTAATATAAATGTACTTGCACACAAGTTAGCAAACTTATCCATAAATATTTTATAACCTGTATGCTATTGTAAGCAGTAATTATATTTTTTTACTTTAATTTCCAACTGCCAATGTAGAGAAACACAGTTTATGTATATTAATCCTGTACTGTGCAACCATTCTAAATATATTTATTAGTTTTCATAGCATGTTTATAAATTCCCTGGAATTTTCTATACTGATGATCAAATGGTCTATGAATAAAGAGAGATTTGTGCATTTGCCTTAATCTAGATGTCTTTTATTTATTTTCTCACCTCACTGAACCAGTTAGAACCTTGAGAATAGGATTGAACAGAAGTGAAGGGCAGACATCCTTGCCTTATTTCTCATCTTAGAAAAAATAATTTAGGCTTATACCATTAAATATGATGTTAGAAGTAGATTTTTATTAGATGCTCTTCATCAGGTTGAGTCAATTCTCTTGCATTTCTACTTTCATAAGAACTCTTATGAGGGACACTATTGGATTATGTCAAATTACTTTTCTACATCTTATGTAATGGTATGTTTTTTTGTTTCTTAGCCTATTACTATGGTTAATTGTATTGATTTATTTCAATAGACTTTATTTTTAGGACAGTTTCTGCATCACAGAAAAATTGAGAAGGTCATGCAGTTTCCATGCCCCACATCTGGTCTCTCTAATTATGAATAACTTCCATTACTATTATCTATTGGTACTATTAATGAACTAATAATGATATGCTATTATCAACTAGAACCCATGGTTTAGTTGATTTTCACCTAACGCCCTTTTTTTGTTCTAAGATCTCATAGAGGATATATTACATGTATTTATCATGTCTCTTTAGGGTTCTCTTGGCTGTGGCAGTTTCTCAGACTGCCCTTCTTTTGATGACCCTGGTTGTTTTAAGAAGTACTGGTCAGTCATTTATTTTGTATGATGTCCCCTATCGGAATTTGTGTGATAATTTTTCTCATGATATGTTGTGGTTTATGAGTTATGGAGCGAAAGGACACAATGGTAAAGGATCATTTTTTACAGTGTAAAATAAAGGATATATAATATCAGTATATCATTGCTGTTCATGTTAAACTTGGTCATCTGGTTCAGGAAGTGTTTATTGGGTTTCTGAGCTTTTAAGATACTCATTTTACCCCATTTCTTACTGTACTTTTTAAAAAAGCACCCTGTATTTATTTGGTGAGATTTATATCTCTTTATAGTTTTCAAGTGTGTGTATATACATATTTTTAATTTCAGAATATTATGGGGGTACAAGTGTTTTGATTCCATGAATTGCTATTGTACAGTTAGAGTCAAAGTTAAAATTGTGCCCCTTACCTGGTTGATGTGCACCATATCTGTCAGGTGTGAATTTACCCCTCCCAACCTGTTCTCTCCCACATTCTTGCTTTCCATTGAGTTTTACTACCAAATGTGCACATGGGTGCTGCTAAACTAGTTCCAATCAGTACAGACGTTGTTTGTTTTTCCAGTCTTGTCACATTTCACTTAGAAGGTCTCCAGTTCCATCCAGGATGTTACAAAGTTAGTAGTTTACAAGTTTTTTATGTCTGAGTAGTGCTCCAAGGTTTACAATTAATCCACTCATGTAGTAATGGGCATTTGAATTGGTTACACATCTTTGCAATTGTGCGTTATGTTGCAATGAACATTTAAATGCATGATAAAATGACTTTTTCCCTCATGAGTAAACACCCATCAGCGCGAATGCTAGATCAAATAGGTCTACTTTTAGTTCTCTGAGGTATCTCTGTACTACTTTCACAGGGATATTTCTACTTTGCAGTCCCACCAACAGCGTATAAATGTTCCTTTCCCTTTTTATCCATGCTAGCATCTGTTGTTTGGGGTTTTTTGGTAGAAGCCATTCTCACTGGAATTAGGTGATGTCCCTTTGTGGTCTTGATTTGTATCTCCCTGGTGATCAGAGATGTTCAGCATCTTTTCATGTGTTTTTTGGCCATTAGTCTATCTTCTTTCCGAAAGCTCTGTTCATGTCTTACTGTGATTTTTAGAAATAAGTTATTATGCATAGTCTACACTAACATTATGGGAAGTTACGCTTCACCTCCTTGAGAGAAGAGGATTTGCATAAATTATTTGTAGTGTTTCTGCACTGATTTGTTCTGTTCTTCCTCATTTACTTAATCATTTATATTTTTGTCAGTATTGACTCATGGATATTACGCATTTAATACTCTAAGTTATAATTCAATACACCTTTTTTAATTGTGTTCGTAGATTGTTACAGCTTTGACCATCAGGCACATGTTTTTTTCTGGGTGTTGTTTCCCTTAGACATACCCTCATCACCGTATTTTTTGAATTGGAGGTTGGGGTTTTCTTAACCACTTCTTTACTTTCTGGTACCACAAGATACTCCAGGTTCATATGGAATATTTTCTGTCTGAGCATAGAATAATTTATTTCTCCAAGGAGTCCTGGCTCTTTTCATTGGAGAAACTGAGTTCTGAAAGTAGATGGACTTGTAGCTTCTAGGGAATTATTGCTTTTATTCTCACTTGACTGGAAGAGATAGAAATGTGTATCATGTACGTGAACCCATTATACACATATATATATTGTGTATGTTAGTGTGTAACTGTATCTGTCTTAAACTAAACATGAGTTCACACTAATGTTTTTAACTCTAGAATGATCTAGCAGATGGATCATTCTAGCCTCCTCCTCTTGCTTATTTCAAAACTTTCATTCCAACTATATGGAACCTGGTCCCCACTGTCTGCCATTCATTCACTTAATGCCCACTTCCATGTATCCTTTATCATTATCTTAGCTAGCAAAGTGTTTTTGGAACTTGATCTACCAGTTATCATAGATATGGAGAGTTATTCCAAGGTCAATCATATAGCCTTGCTTGTTAGTATGATGCTATAAAAAATACAGATTTCAGAGTCACCCTGTTCTGGCCAGTTAGCTGTGTGACCTCAGTAAGTTTCTTAACTTTAACTTCTTGGAAGCTCAGTTTCTTCATTTAGAAAATCCAGATCATAGTAAAAACTTGGCAGGCTTTTGTGTTCATATATGCTTTGTTTATAAGTATGTTTATTTGCTATTGGAAATGATCTACTAAAGCATGGAAAAACAATGTATAATGTGTAAGCAAGCATGGCTGACTGCTGGTGTGAAGGCAAACAGTGATCAGACTGAGCATGTGAGTGAGGAGGCTGGCCTTGGAGAGGAATAAAGACAAGTCCCTCGATACACAGAATGCCAGCCAGCATGGCTGCGGCTTCCCGAGCACATTCAGCTGCTAAGGCGCAGGCATGGAGGAAGACAGGGCTTATCTACAGGTGATGTTTGGCCTGGGATGAAAAAGAGAGGCAGGTGTAAAAACTTTAAGGGTGTTGGAGTGAATTATGAAATCTAACTGGTTAAAAGTGAATGTGAAGAAATAATACTGATGATGGAGAATTACAAAGTGCCAAGATGAATGAACTGGACCTTTCTTGGGGTCCACAGTGGTGGGAGCTGCTTTACTAAAGCAAGTAAAGTGGAAGCACAGGAGACAGGAGAGAGAAGACTGATTTGTGTCTGCATGATGAAGGTCGTGCATTTGTCAGGGAAGGCGGGACCTTTGGGATGACCATGGGAATGGGCAGCTGGGATTTGATTCAGAAGGAAGAGGCCAGGATATAAGGTGGAGTCACCAAGAACAGGGACAGTAAGAGGCATGGCAAGGAAAACAGTGAGCCAGGAGCTGAACTCTGCAGAGAGTGAGAAGGATCATTAGGTCAATAGATGACAACCGCAAGGAAAATGAGTCATACAGTCCTGTGGGATGAAGGTGAAACAAGCCAGGATTTTTGAAGAGGGAAGAGAATGGTTTGGAGTGTCCCCGAGGTACCTGACAAAAAACAAATTGTGAGAAGACGGCAAGAGAATGATGTCCTCAGAGGATAGCCTGGCTTAGAGAAAGAAAAGGAAGGAGCCCTTCAGAGAAGAATACAGGACAGTGAATGCTGACAAGCCCGGAGCCGAGAGGCAGCACCGGGAAGCTTTGTGCAAATGGGAACCTGGTTCAGCTTGGGAAATGCATGAAGTCTGCACATGGGGATTAGTGTAGGTGAGAAGGGATGGCGGGGACTGGAGGGGTCAGGGCTGTGTGGAATGGTGGGATTGATCCTGACGGTCACGGGCTCCCAGCTGACAGATGTGGAAAGGGCGGTCACCTTCACAGGTGTGGCTGCTCCCTCAGGCAGTTGTGGGGGGTATATTGCCCTAAAGAGGGCACCTCAGACCTTGGGAAATCGAGCCTCTGTAGCTTCATCTGTTAAATGAAGTGAGGGAGCCTCATTCCCAATTAACCAGATTCAATGAGACAGATATGAAATGCCAATTATTACAGCATAGATAGCTTTTTAAAAAATCTTGACTCTCTTCCTTTTTTCTCCTCTGGCTGCAAGGAAACAAAAGTCACCTGTGTCTAGTGACTTAGAACACCTGGCTCAATCTAAGTATTCTGTTTCTATAAGATCGGCTTCTTATTAAAATGACAAAACATATGAACTACTCTTTGGTAATTCCAGGAAGGACAAAAGTCTCTGAAAAAAAAAAAATTGAAGTTACCCTCGGATAGTCTAAAGCAGTGGTTCTCAACCTGTGGGTTGCGACCCCTTTGGACTGTATTAAAGGTTAACGGGACTAGGAAAGTTGAGAACCACTGGTCTGGAGCATTTGAAGCTATGGTCCTACAGGAATTTGTCACAAGTGCCATATTAATATTTTCCTTCATTATTGCATAATCATATGCTGTGATCTTCATTTTTTGGAAGGCTCTGTATTTGTATTTGCCTACTTGCTAAAGATTCTTGTGATCCTAACAGCTGGGGATCTTGCACAGTCATTGTTGGGTGTGTTCACCAAGTCACCTGGTGGCCATGCTCCCAGCTGAGGCCTAACAACCAGATGCTCTCACCGCGGGTTTCAGCTCTCTCACTGTAAACTATGTCCTTTTCATGACCTGCTGTTGTAATTTTTTTCATTTTTATGCTTTTGGCTGATGTTTTTTCTATTTATTGATTGGTTTTTATGTTTATTTATTTATTTGTTTTTGAGACAGAGTCTCACTCTGTCACACTGGATAGAGAACTGTAGCATCATAGTTCCCAGCACTCTCAGACTCCCTTGGGCTTGAGCAGTCCTCTGGCCTCAGCCTCCCAACTAGCTGGGATTACAGGCACCTGCCACCGTGCCTGGGTAGTTTTTTCTATTGTTGTTTTTTTCCAGTAGGGACAGGGTATTGGTCTTGCACAAGTGGGTCTCAAACTCCTGAGCTCCAGCAATCCACCTGCCTCAGCCTCCCAGAGTACTAGGATTAGAGGGGTGAGCCACCATGCCCAGCCTTGGTTTTTCTGTTTGAAGTAGACCCCCAAGAATACTACTGAGATGGTGCCTGGTGTGCTAAGCCCAAGAAGGCTGTGTTTTGCCTTTTGGAGAAAAGTATGTGTCAGGCGAGCTTCATTTAGGCATGAGTGATGGTGCTGTTGTGTGAGTGCTATGCTAATGAATCAACAATATGTATTAAATAAGGTGTCTTTAAACAGAAACACACATAACATAGCAGTAACATAAAGCAGCGTATGTGTAATGATCAGTTGACAAAAATGTAACACGAGGCTCGAAGACACTTACCCTTGTAACTCTCCTAGGAGCAATGGTTCAGTATTTGCTAAGTCAGCATTTGCAGTGACTTTATAGATCACAGCTGCGGCAAATAATAAGAGTCGACTGTAGTTGATGGTAATTCCATTCAAGATGGTTCCCTCACATTGCCTTCCACTGACCTGTCAGCCAGGAGTAACCTCATGCCTCTTTGGGAAACAGCCAGGGGGCATAGAACAGAAAAAGGAGCATGAGAATTGCTCCACTGTTTTTAGGGCAGACAAAAAAAAATGATGCTTCTCTTTCAAGATTGACTATCAATTGAGAACTAGGCCAGTGGGGGAGATCTCAGAACATAGGCATTCTTCCAGCACATTTATAGGAACTTTTCTCTGTGCCAGCCTAAGTGCTGGGATCACAGAAGTGATTTAGATAGGCCCCTGCCCTCAAGGAGTTCCTTTTATCCCTGCCTTCTTCTCTCCCAGCTCCCAACATGTAAAATGTTGAATGTGTGCTGGCCATTGTTGAGGTGCATTACATATTTTAAGTCCATTTAATCTGCATTGTGACCAAGGAAGAGGTGCTATTATTACTACTGTCATTTTTTAGAGGAAGTCACAGAGGTTAGATAACTTGCCTGAACTCATAGTGCTTAGAAGAACCAGGAATTGGACACAAACAGTATAGCTACAGACTCCTGGGCCCTCAACCACACGTCTGTCCTGTCCTCTGTGGTTGGAGATACAGATGCAGAAACAGGTTGCAGGACTTCTCTGCTGGTGGCATGCACAGCGACAGAGAAAATCCAGAGGAAAAGCATGGAGGCCAGCTGTACCTCCTCTTGCTTTGACACTAGTGGGAAAGAAAAGGCATGAAGGAAAGACTTTGAGAACTATCCAGGCTCAGAGAGATCAGAGTTCCAAACTAGAGTTGTGTGTGGGCTATTGGGGGGCCTTGTGAGCCCAACCTTCAAGAAAACAAGCTTTCATCAAAAAGAAAAAAAAATAAGCAATCACTCTGGCTTGCCTGTCCCCACTGAGTGTGATTAAGTGCAGTTTGAATGTAACTTCCATCAGCATTGATTTTTTAAGCATGATTCTCCTGCTGCTAATACAAAATAAAAGCCAGGTGTATGTGGAAGAAAAATAAAACATCAGTGCTGTGAGTGTTCTTAGGTAGGTCCAAATTTTCATCATTCTTCCCACTCCCACGCACAGCTCCTGAAGAGGGAAGTTTATAATTCAGCAAGAATATTATCTGTCAAAGGGATATTCAGAGCTAGAAGCTGAGAAAAATTAGGCAGATAGAGGCATTTGTGTACATCTGAGTCTTCCTCTTGTGAGCTGAGCTGATAAATTCAGAAAGCATTCTCGCACTAGAAAAATGAGGCCCTAAGATTCCTGAGCCCCTTGCTAGGTAGTCATAGGTGGTGCAGGCATCAATACTGTGTTGCCTCATCCCAGCCTGAGGTGGACAGACCCCTGTGATTCGTGGATGCTCCTAACAAATCCTCCAGTACTGCACCTGAAGGCTTTCCATAACTCAGTACCTAGAGCAGCAATGCTGGATTGCAGAGGGTGGTTTAATCCATATCCCATGTCTAGTCTCTCTCCCTAGTCAGGATTAGCTCACTACCCGTTGTTCTAGGACCACCAGATGACTGGAAGGAATGCAGAGAAGATGCTGTTGCCTGGGTCGAAGCTCCTAAGTTCTTATGTAGGCAAATGAAACCAATAAAAATAAATGGACAAAAAAATGAAATAAGTTAAAACAACATTGGAAATCCCACAACAAAAGTAAGATTCAGAACAACAAAAGCAAACTTGAAAAAGTGCTGAATTCATATTAGAAGAGAGTAGTTCTGATGTTCTTAATACCATTAAAATAGGATCTTCCCACTTTTAAGTTTAAGGAATGCCTTGCTTCACAGCCATGTGTGTGCATTGCCTAAAGGGCATTTCCAATTTTCAGCTACTCGAGAGAAGTTCAAGGATGCACCATTGGTATTTTGTTTACAAATCTATTCCTAAAGCTCATCATTAGTTTTAAGTAGATTTAATGCCTTGAGTTGAGACTGAATAAATGAAAATGTGCCTGAGTTTTTCCTGCCATGTTTTGGTTTCAACCATCTTGTTCATGGCAGAAGTTAAAGCTCAGACAAATTAGTGTTAGACTACTGGTCACAACGTAGGATCTTGATTAGTCCAACAAGTGATCATTCTTCACCATGAGTTTGAAAAGAGACCCAATCCACAGATCCATCCACAGTTCTACCTGGCTTTGAGAATTAAGCAATTATTTGTCTTCAACTATATGGTAAACATGAAGAAAACTGTGGCATTTTATGTGCCAATCCTGATTGTTAGTCATTGTCTGGAACTGTGTGTTGGAAAGAACGCCGAATCTGAAACTGACACAGTAAGGAGCATTCCCAGGATCAGTTAGCAACATCTGCCATGAATGCTGGTGAAAAGAATAGGGACAGTTGAGATCTCAACTTTTCATTCCTGCATTAAAGCTGTACGATTTGGAAGCCAGACCTACTGGGAACCCCCAAGGTGAATGTTGAATGGAACATGTTCTTCCCAGACCATCAGGTTGAGATAGGAAGAAAGTGTATTTTCCTGTCTATTACACCATGCTAGTCACTCCTCTCAACCCACTGAGACTTTTGTGAGCATCTATCCCCATCTGAAGCCTCACGTTTTTCTTGAGAAGAAAAATGAGAAGAATGGAGCTTAAGGAGCAAATATAGATGAATGAAATTTTGGAGCAAGCCCAGCTTTATCATGCTACCCTGCAAGGTGTCTCTGGTACAGACTGCCTCTGTCCTGGGCCCACAGTCTCAGCCCATAGAGTACAATGCCTTGGTTTACTGAAAATCTCTGCGTCTCAGGGCAAGATGAAAGTCTGTGGGTATTGAAGGAACAGTGAAGGACAGGGAGAAAATCTGAGCCTCACCAAAACAGAAAGAGTTTCAAGCAATACCGATTACTGAAAGAAGTTGATGATAGATGAACACATATGTCCTTTGCCAAGTGAGAATATACCTATGTCTCAGTAGGAAAGCTGTTTAAAACCACTTTCTTGCTTGTCTAGAAGTTTTGTTGTGCCCAAGGCTAGAAGACAGGAAAATCTTGGAAAGCACAAGGGGAAACCTCAGTAATATCTGGTTTGGTTGGCTTAAGAAAAAGGGATTTGCCATCATTCCACTATTTTTATTTATTTATTTTTTGAGTGTGTTCTTTTCCTACTTTTATCTATACTGGCCATATCTAAAACCTTGGAAGAAAAAAAGTCCAGAAAATTAATGACGGAATCCGAAAGCATTTATTCTATGTAATATCTCAACTTTACACTTGTACTGAGCCTTAGAGGTGTGAGAATTGAGATGTATCTCAGAAGCTCAAGCACAGGAAAAATAGAACCATGAGAAGAATGGCCTCAGGAGAGAACCCTAGAATATTGCCTTCCTAGAGAGAGGAGGGGACGGAGGATATGAGAGGAGGGAGGGTATTTGGGGGGAACCTTATCTAATGTGCATGAGACAATGGTACATTTCAAAACTATTAAGAAATGAGTATAATTATGATGGATGTGTTACCTAGTTAGATGTAAGCATTTCACATTGTATATTAAAGCAGCACACCGAACCCCACAAATGCATCAATGTACAAAGTTATGATTTAATAAAAAATTAAAAAAGACTGCCTTCCTAGAAGGTGTTAACTATTCTTGGACTCTGAGTCTGTGAGATGAAATTATACCTACATTGACATCCATTAGCTCCTGTAACATAAACTTTTTTTAATTTTTATTAAATCATAATTGTGTACATTAGTGCAATCATAGGGCACAGTGTGCTGACTTCATATACAATCTGAAGTATTTTCATCGAACTGTTTAACATAGCCTTCATGGCATTTTCTTAATCACTATATGTAGACATTGGTATTCTGCATTTAGTAAGTTTCACCTGTACCCTTCTAAGATGCACCATAGGTGTGCAGCCTTAAAGAAAGATGGAGAATTTACCTC
>CAUYON010099590.1:0-17934 GCA_963573935.1 Arctocebus calabarensis
ATATAGTGATCAAGAAAATGCCATGAAGGCTATCTGTAACAGTACGATCAAAACATTTCTGAATGTATATGAATCGTGCCCTATGATTGCACCAATGTACAGAATTATGATTCAATAAAATTATAAAAAAAAAAATCATGACTACATAATGGAGCCCCAATGAAAACCCTGAACTCAAAGCTTGAGGGAGCTTCCCTAGTTATCAATACCCTGTGCATGTTGTCACATACCAGCACTTGAAAAGTAATATACCATGATTCCACATGGAGAGGACAATAGACTCTTCCCAGATTCCCCCCAATGAGCTGCTTACTTGAGATGATTTAAATATATTTTCTTTCCCTGTCATGCATATAACCTCATTTAATGACTCCTTGGAGTTCCTCTAGTAGATTATAGCTGCTGTCACAAGTAAAGGTGGTTTCATGTGAGCTGTTCCCCAAATTTTGCAGTTGGTACACTTTTAGAGTGAGCCAAAGTCAGACTCCAACACCTTATTTCTTTTTCCAAATGAGCAGTCAGTGTTGTCAAGTCCTCTCCACTGACTGAGAAGGAGAGCTCATTCACAGGCTAAATTCAGGGAATTCTTTAGTAAAAAAAATATTGGGCTTTAAAAAATTTTTTTTATTAAATCATAGCTATGTACATTAATGCAATTATGGGTTTTTTAATATTTAATATTGGGCTATCTAAACATGAGGTTAAACTGCTTAAGGACTTTTTTATTTTATTTTATTTTATTTTGAGACAGAGTCTTACTATATCACCCTCAGTAGAGTGCAGTGGTGTCACAGCTCACAGCAACCTCCAACTCTTGGGCTTAAGTGATTTTCTTACCTCTGCCTCCCAAGTAGCTGGGACTATAGGTGCCCACCACAAAACCTGGCTATTTTTTGGCAGTTGTCATTGTTGTTTAGCAGGCCAGGCCCAGGCTCAAACCCACCAGCTTCAGTGTATGTGGCTGGCGCCCTACTCAGGTGCTGAGTCTGCTTATGGACTTCTGTGATTGAGTTAAGATGGGTGCTCCTTGGAGCCATGTTGAAATCAGCAATGTTCCAAGGGCATGAATAGGACCCAAGAGTCACTGCTTCTATATCTCCCTCAAGCAGATAGGTTTCATGCCCCTCAGGCCACCAGCTGTCACACAAATGATCTTCAGACAGGAAACTGATCTGATTCCTTTGGATGACATCACAGCATAGGGGATGCTACTAACAGTCTTTGTTGTACCACTATGTGTCCACTTCCCTTCTGTTGCCTCCCATCCCCAAACATGCCCCCTCGCTGAATATTTATTGAGAGGGAAGAATAGTCTTCCCATCCAACAGGGGCTTCACATGGGTCTCCTGGCCCCTTGGACACATAAGCCCCAGAACCCTAGAATTCACCTCAGGCAGTAGCCAAGTTTTTCCCACAATTCCATTGTTTTGTTTTGATACTTAATCAAAAACACAGTAGGCATATTTGCACAAAAATCATCTTGAAGCTAGGGGGTCACTTCTCTCAGAGTAGAAAGTCATGGGAGAGAAGAGCTTTTCTGACCCCTCCTGTTTGGGTTGTGAGAGGCCCTGCTCCCTAATTACAAGTCACTCTTCATTTCTCCTTCCTCTCTTCTGGCTGTGAGGATAACACATTTATGAATGCCTCCTTCCTCTTTCTTCAAAAGGCCAGCTCATTTCTGTCTGTAAAGGACACATTCCAATGAGGGCAGACTCCAAAAATCAAGAAATCTCTCTTTTTGGCGTCTCTTTTCCTTTTGCACCAGGAGTCCAAGTACTTTGGCCTCCAGGCACCCACATGCTTGGTCCCAGATTTTCCCATGTTGAGGTTTGTACCCTCAGGCTGGCTGCCTCCAAAGTGACAACTATTTTATCAACCCTGCATTCCTGAGCCCCTACCACAGGGGATGGGAGCACAGCCAAACACTTCAAGCAGCTTAAGTTGACACAAGAAACACTGGTAAACACAATGGAACAAAATGCAAGTTAGTAGAAGAAAGAAAGATCCTAGCTCTCCAATATGGTAGCCACTGGCCACAATGCAGCTATTAAAGTTAATTGAAAATCTCAGAAAGCTAACAGTTGAGTTTTTTAGTTGCACTAGCCACATTTCAAGTGCTCAACAGCCACCTGTGGCTAGTGGCTACCATATTGGACAGCGCAGATACTGAGCATTTCCATCATCATAGAAAGTCCTATGGGAATGTGCTATTCTTCAGTAAGTCTTCCTTGGCTTGTCCCAGCTCTACTGAGTTGTCCTGGGGAAACATTGACTCCCTTTTATGACTAATCGTTTTGTTGGCTCTGTGGCTATGGGTATCGTTTTCACTGATTTGTCTCTAGCCATATATTTTGACAGGGAATTGTGTTTTCAAATTCCCCATGGGAATTACATTTTGATTCTCAATAGACCTGCTAAAATGAGAGTGAGTGCCACTGGTTGCAAGCATGGAAAACTTAGGAGGTTTAAATGAAGGTACATATGGATGTGTGATGGAAAAGTCCAGACATTCTTCTTCAAGGAACATGTTTATTTTTCTATTTAGTGAGTTACCATATGAATAGAGAAGAGGCTTAGGAGATCAGTGTTCTAGCACTACATCTGCTTATTAGCGGGGGCCCTGTGCCTATCTTTATGACTCAAAACAGTCCTGAGAGGAACATCTGTGGGTGGCAATAGCAGGCTATCACTGCTACAAGCCTCCCCTGGTGATTCTCTCATCCTGACTTCCTCACCCTGCCTCTCATTAGAGGCCATTGGTAACAGTGTGGTGACATTTTTATTTTACTGGCCAAAGGTTCCCAGATTTTCTCATTCTTGGGTTTCTTCCCATGGGGTATGAGCTTCATAGCTACTGCAGCTGGAACAGGGTGCTTGGTGGCACTCCCTGCTCCTCTATTACAGTGTCGATTGCACTGTTGAATTTCACTTCCTTTTTTGATTTTTTGCCTTTGGAGTATTCCTAGCATCTCTTGGAAATGTGCCAAAATAGTTATAACAACCGCCCAAGGAGCTGGCAGAAAAACAAGTAGAGCAAAATCAGTGTCTCCTGAAGACAAGCGAGGTCTTCAACCCATGCCTTTGTCCAACTCCAAAAGCTGTTGGTCAGCGGAACTCTAGTTGCAGCCTTGCTATGTGAGGATCTGCTGTCCACACTGGAAGAGGAAAGGGAGGCAGCCCCTCCAGGGAATGGTTTGGCTGAATTCTCAGATGTCCGCATGCTGCGGTTAGAATGGGGTGGCCAAGGATGCTTCAGGGACCAGTAGGTGCAGCCTGCCTGGAGTACCTTGGGAGGGCATGAGGATCCCAGGGCAGCGGTACCTTTTCTACAAAGTAAACCTGGGGAGTGCCTTAGCCTCTCACACCCTCTAGGGGAAATGGCGATCTCTCTAAGATCTCTGACAACCTCACAGAATTGTGATGCTGAAATGACGTGCTCGTGTAATTGTGTTTTTCAGATTGTAGATGACGCTTATTGGGTATGTGCTGGAGAAGCATCAGTTTTTCCCTCCAGTTCCCCAGATGGGTATGAAAGATACAAGAACCCCCACCTGGAGGAATGTTTCCTCTAAAGCAAACTGTTTATTTCATAGTCACCGTGGCTAAGCATAATAGTCTTTATAGCCACAACAGGTAGTCACTCATTTATCTTACTGCCAGTTATGAAGGCTTTAATTTTTTTAAATGAGGGGTAGAATAGGCACGGGGGCATTGGGGATATTACTGCTGTGATAATATGATTCATTAATTCTTCACCTCTCCCCATAGTTTTGTGCCACATAACTTCTCAGTTTCTCTCACTAAAAAGGTAGAGTCTGGGTCCCCACCATTTGGATCTGGGCTTATCTATGCAACTTGTTTTATCAACAGGATGTTGCAGAAGTGACAGCTTGACAGTTTCCAGCCTAGACCTCAAGAAGCCTTGCAGGGAACAGATCTCATTGTCCCAGTTGTCCCAGCCAAGGCCAGCCTTCACTAGCTGATAGCCAGCCAGCTCCAGCCCTACAGTGAGCTCTGCCAAGATCAGCAGAGCTGCCCAGCAGACCCCAGCTGATCCCATAAGCATAAGCGATGAATGCATATTGTGAAATGTCACTGAGGCCCGGTTGTTATGTGCGTTATTGTGGCGGCAGATAACTGATAGTCCCTTGGAGAATGAAAGGTGACCCCCTTATGTACTAGGGCCAAACTGAGAGTATGTCTCTCAGAGAGAAAACAAAATTTGGGCAATTTTTCTAGAAAGAGATGTGAGCTTTATTGTCATGGTCTCTTTCTGCCACGGCAAGTTTTTAATTCTCCTAGACGAGGCCACTAACTTGACATCAGGCCCAGCCCTGCCTCAGATGCTGGGTCAGCCCTTGTTCCATTGTAGTAGGATTCAGGGAGCCCTACAGCACTGGCTCAATGATTCAGGAGGTCAACCTCAAGGTTACCACACACAGGGTCTGTTCTCTTCCCTTACCTGTTTCTCACCATGCTCCTCATGGCAAAGCCCACCTTTGCTCTAGGTTCTCACAGCTATAGCCATCTTGGTTCTCAAGGTCCACAAATGTCTCCACTCCTACAGGAGTCCTTTTACCAAAGTCTTGTTTCTAAAATGGCAACACACACACTGCCCATCACTATAGACATGTGTGTAGGGCAGCGGTTCTCAACCTGTAGGTCACCCTCACTGGAACTGTATTAAAGGGCCACAGCATTAGGAAGGTTGAGAACCACTGGTTTAGGGCATAAGTAATAAGAGCAAAAACAAAACCCTAAATCAGTGTTTTTCAATCTTTTTTTCTCACAGCACACTTGAACTTCCATGACACACTTAAATTATGTTGATTTAAAAAAAAAGTAAAAAAAAAATATACTTATTGTGCTTTAAACTTCTTTCAAAAATAATTTAATTAACAATCTTTAAAAATTTTCACAACACACCTAAGACCCTCTCACAGCACACCAGTGTGCCGTGGCACACTAGTTGAAAATCACTGCCCTCAATAAACAAATACAAAAACAAAGAATTGTGAAAAATGTTTACTTGCCACTATATTAGGCACACTTTCCCCCCCTCCTATCCTAGGCTGCCTTTACTCTATAAATTCTTCTCTGCTTTCACAACTGGTTTCTCTCTTATCACCATAAGCCCCAAGCTCCTGCCCTACTCTGAAGGAGTGATTTTTCTGTCTTAGGTTTTACCCTACCAACAACTCAAATCATTTCACAACACAAAAAAGGAAGATAGAGGGAATCTGGTTGTTGGGGTCAGGTACTGTGACACCAGTAAATGTCAGGGAAAGATGATGTCCAGTGTTAGGCCAGTGGCCTGTCCCAGTAAGTGCTGACTTAGAATTAAAGGTTAAGAGATCTTTATTTTCATCAGAAGCTACACCCCACCTTAGCAGATGAAGGGTGATTCTATCTTAGCCAAACTTAACTTAAGAGAAAGAAATTAGGGCAGAATTTAGCTATCCAGAAAAAATTGAGGGGCATTCCATGGTTTAAAAAAAAAAAAAAGGAGGGGAAACACTGAGATAAACAGTTAAACATGCTTCTTTGTTGTAGCTTTTCAAACTTTTTATAAACAATGATGCAGTCACTATCCAAAAAGGGAAGTTTCAAAAGTTCCTTTTCTCAGGGTTCCTTATGACAGAGTCTTGCAAGGGACAGTGTGGAAGTGACATGAAGAGAGCAGTGTGACCCCCCAGGATAGAATGTGGGCTCTGGAGAAGCAGGGACAAGGAAGAGCAGAGTCAATGTGCGATTCAGCCTGGGAACAACAGGAGAGGCAGATCCTTCACCAGGCTGGCAGTGTCACTATGCCCTGGAGATCTAGTCATCACCAGAAGACTGCCAGAGCAGAGTGGCTCATTTCTGTGATTTCAACACTTAGGGAGGCTGAGTCAGGAGGATCCCTTGAAGACAGGAGTTCAAGACCAGCCTAGGCAACAAAGCAAGACCCCATCACTATAAAAAGTACTAAAAAGTAGTTGGGTATGGTAGCATATGTCTATAGTCCCAGCTACTCAGGAGGCTGGGGAAGGAGGATCACAGTCGTTTTTCACAACTTGAGTCTGGTTTAGAAGTGCACATGCTATGATATGGAGCTAGAAGACAGTGGTGTACTTGGGCTTGAGCCCAGGAGCTGGAGGCTACCGTGAGCTATGATCACACCTCTGCACTGCAGCCTCCAGCCTGGGTGACAGAGCAAAGCCCTGTCTCTTAAAAACAACAAACCAAAATAAAGCAAACAAAAAACATAAGACCGTTCTAGAAAGGATGAGCTTTTGCTTACTTGGGGAGTGGATCCAACCCAAATCTCTCTCACACTAAAAGCTGGAAGCATCATTGTAAAAGCATCTCAGAAAGGCTCAACTGTACTTTCAGGAAGCTTTAAAAATCAAATCACCTTTTGTTGTCTGCTAAAAGCCAGGATCAGAAATCTGTCTCCTATTGACACTTTGGAGACATGCACAATGTACCCCATTATTGCTCTACCTATGCAGACCACTCCCATTGCTCACCCTTAGTACCCCCCATATATGGTTCAGGGCCCACTTGCTACCCTTAGGGAATGCCTGTACTACTGGTATGCTTTAGGAAGTTCCTGCTTTAATAGAAGAACAGTTCTTTCTGGGGGAGTTCTCAATCTTGTGGAGGACACGTGGCTCACCTCTTACAAAGGGTTGGAGAAAACAGTTGTCCTTGAAAACCTGGTTTGGAAATGCACACATTCCAGCAAGACAGGAATGTACCATGCCTTTTTAAGCCGCTTGACAAGAGCTCATTGCAAGTGATTCCTAGGTGCAGATCTAGGGCCCCAGAGATCACCCTTTAACAGCCCACCAGAGCTAAGGAGGATGGGGGGACCCAGGTGCCGGAGACACGCTCTGCTGAGCCCCAGCTGTCACATATTCCTGTAAGCTTGCCAGACATGATAGATAGCAGGCAGCAATTCCATAATTCTGAACAAATTATGAAAAGACACAGCTTGTGAAAACTTATGTGAAATTTGGAAAGATTGGAAGCTTTATTGTTCTCAGCCATAAACTGCTCTCTTAAACTGATGTCGAAGGAACTGGTGCCAAGCTAAGGTCTTCCCAGATGTACTTTAATAAATGAGAAAGAATAATTTGTGATTATAATTCACAGTTGCATTCAGTTAGGTCCTGAGAAGGTAAAGAGTGTTTTCTTTACAATTTCATTTTTCTGATTATAAAAATAATAATATTATTATGGAAATCACAGATAATATTAAAAGATAATATCACTACAATTTTACCTCTCATAATTAGTTCCTATTGATATTCTAGTCAATAATATATAGATCTTGAAATCTTGTTCTCACTTTATTGTATCCTTAAACTTGTTCCTCTGCCATGTGTCATCCTGTGGAATACTTTTATAGGGATTCAGTTGAGTATGTTCTCAGTTCTTGGTGGCCAAGAAATGACCAGACCCACCGAAAACAAGGCAAGCATGAAATAAGATTTACTTAGGAAAAGAAAGATGGGTTTACAGATCAAGAGCAAGATGTAGGTTTACAAAACAAGGTATGTTTGTCATAGACAATGAACAGCCCCTTTGTCATGACTAAAGGCTCTGGTTATGGTCTGGAGTCCTGTTTTATACTGTCTCAGTTTGGCCTTCCTTCAGATGTCATTTGGACCCACTTTAATGGACAGTTATTAACACGGTAATTAGACTTAGGTTACTCTAATCTAAGTCACTTTCCAAATCCTGTTGTGCTTGAGCTGCCTGGCCTACAGCGCATGCCTTCTTCTCCCAGGTGTGACAGTTGCTTGGAAGAAGATTAAGGTGGGTTAGCAGCAAGATAGGGTCTACCCTTGTCCTTCCCAGGTGGGGCAATCCCTCAAAGCAGCTTCAAGGCAAGGCACCTGCTTTGTCCCTTAAGAGAGTCTCAATTGCTATCTACCTAACACTTTTAATAGATGCATATTATTTCATTGTGTCATTGCCATAATTTATTCTTCATCTCCCTTATCACTTGATTTTTATATTTTCCATTTTTTAATGTAATAAATACTGTGACAAATGTCCTTGCAGATAAATATCTCTATGTATTTCTGAATGCGTCCCTCTCATAGATTCCAAATTATGGGGTTATTGGGAAAGAGTATGAGTGTTTTAAGACTCAGCATACATTTTCAAGTTGCTTTCATAATAGAGGTTTTGATGATCTTAACCTCTCACCAGCAATGTACATGATGGCCTCCCTCTAAGTGTTCCAATTCCTTCCAATTTTTATAAAACAAAATAGCATTGTTTCACTGTAATTTTGTTCATGATGATTGTGGAGTAATAAATGATATATCTTTTCTGTATCTCTGGTTCCTGCCACAGAGCTTGAAAACTCTTTGAAATTTCCTAAGAGGTAGTCTTTGTTATGCTAATGAGATAACTCAGGATGGGGCCCTAGCTGGTATCAGGAGGAGTGCTGGGAAAGAGAGAGAGAAAATGAACAAAGCTCTCCTCCCCAACCTCAAGGTTTACTGAAAAATCACTGACATGAGGCAGATTGATTAATTAGAGAAAAAGATACAACTTTAATTTAATGTGTATACAAGGAAGGCTCCAGAATGAAAACTTCAACAAGTGAGAATATCAAGCCCTGTCTACATTCACATGTGCTTTGTAGACAGGAAATAAAGAACTGCTGAAGAGGCTGATACTCTCAGGATAACTTGAGAGGGTGCCTCACACAGGGCCTGTCTGGCATCCAGTAGGTAGTGGCTCAATGAGTAAAATAGTGATTGATTCTGAATGTTGGCATGAAAATTAGTTCTTCCACTCCTGGGATTTTTCCATTCAATTTAAAATTCAACTTTAAATCAAAGATGTGACATTTACAAAATTGATCCAAGAAGTTGAAATTTCTACCAGTATCGTATAAGATCAAGATAAAATTAAATTGAGAGGGTAAGGAAAGAATAAATACCTTGAATTTTGCTTTGTATAATATGCTCCCATTTATATGCACACCCATGTGTTGGCCCAAACTTTTCAGGAAAAAAAAACTTTTGTTTTCATTCTTAATCCAAATTTTTATTTGCCTATATTGAGTGCTTGTTTTGTATATTATAAAGGAATTCCAGGTTTTATTTTTTAACATAGAGTTACACTTTTAATACATAAGCATAAATAAAATAATTAAAAACATATACGTAGATAAGGAATTAGTAGTACTCAAGTATAATGTGCATCCTTATTTTTCCCTCAAAAATTTAGGCAAAACAGTGTGCCTTATATTGACAAAATATGGTAACATCCTCCCACCCACCCCCCCCAAAAAACACACTATGGTTTAAAGCAGGAATAGCTTTCCCATGGTGACATTGCTGAAGGATCAGTTATTCCTTCCTGTCCATACAGAAGCAGCTGCAGAATCTTTCTTAACACCATCACCATATGCCAATCATTACCAATACACAGTTAAGCAGAGTTGGCATACCAGGTGAAAGCTATGTGAAAGCCCTGGCCTCAAGTTGATTACAGCTGCCTATCTTGGGCACTTTTGCTGTCTTTCTGCCCAGTTACATTTAAATTTTGGCTATCCATAAACACAGAGATGAAAATAAAAGAATCAGATCATCCGATTAAAATGGCAACAACTAAGTTGCAATGAATAAATAATCGATCACCTTTGTAAGCAAATAAGGAATTTAGCACTGCAGCATCCCAAGTTACAGGGTATCCACATTAATGTGCAATCCTTAGCAATGGATTTTAGGGGTTGGGGTTTTTCTTTTTTTAAAGTAACTAAGCAGGTGTGGTTGCTAATTGGGTAGAAATTAAGCCAGGTTCAAAGTAGTCTGTGAGTGTTCTGCTCATTTTCTCCAAGTTTGGTATGCAGCCATCCCTGGGATCCACGTTAAAATGAAGGTCAAGATTGGTGGAGATAAGACAATGGGAGTGTAAAGATGGTTAGAAGGGGTTTCAGGGCCTGACATTATCCTAGAAGAGGTGATAGAGTGAGACACTGTGCCTATGTGGTTGCTTAAGACTTTCAAGGTTCTCAACCTTCCTAATGCTGTGGCCCTTTAATGCACTTCCTGTGGGTCGCGACCCACAGATTGGGAACCGCTGCTTTAGAGAAAAGGTAGGATCACAAGTGCTATCAGCAGTAATAACTGTCACTTGTGAATCAACCTGCTCTAGCCCAGGTTTTCACTTACATATCACAGCCACTGGGGAGGGTGGGTTTTATTCGCCTCCTTTGGCCTAAAAGAATCAGAGAACTGAACTGTGTGCTCAAGATCTCACAGTGTGTGCAGCAAATGAATGGTAACACTTGAATTTGACCCAGTGATGCCAGGCTCCAGAGAAAGCTCTGTAAATCTCCTGGACCATGCAGATGAAGCAGACACACGGCCCCGAAGCAGATATTGGGAGGGATAAACAGAGGGGTAAGTAGTCCAAGAAAACCCAAAGTTTGGATAACTGGAGTGATGACATGTTAGTAACCCTACCTCTTTAGGTGTATGTTTTCATTTACTTAACAGTATTAAAATAACAGCATGTATTAAGTGCTCCATTTATAGCTAACTACAGAGCTGCAAGAGCTAATGGGGTATGAAAGATATAGGCCATCTGAATACCCTGTTGTACCTGCTTTTACCTTTTAAATGCCTTTGTGTGAGCTGCAGCCTCTCTGGACCAGCAGCTTTGTTCTCACTGTATTCTGAGAGACTCTGTCCCAGACCTACTGAATCAGAATCTGCACTTCTAAATCCTCAGATAATTCTAGTGGGTTTGAGAAGTGCTTAGCTAGGGGGACACAACTCAGAAGAAAACATACAATATAAAATAGAAAAAGGTTTTTATTTTTCCTTAGGAAAAAGACTAAGGCAATTTAAAGCTTAACACAGAGAGATAATTTTTTTCCTGGTAAAATTATAAGCAAGATCTGTTCATTTGAAAGAGAATAAAAAAGACTGGAGACCTTTGAGAATTGTTGTCACATCTGTGTGGGCATGAAATTGGAATGAGCTAAATTATAGTCTCACCATTTCTTTGTCTAGGAGCTAGGCTCAAAGGCTCAGGACATCCCAAACCAAAGGAGATACACGTTATTAAAAATTATAAAATGCCTGTGATAGTTTATGAGATGTGTGAGAGAGTTGTAGGGATGGGGGCAGAGGGGACAGAGCACCTGACCCAGGTCAGAGAGACCAATAAAAGACCCTGGAATGAATGAGAAGAGGCTTTAGAAGCTGATTACAGCTGCCTATCTTGGGCACTTTTGTTGTCATTCTGCCCAGTTACATTTAAGTTTTGGGTACCCATAAACACAGAGATGAAAATAAAAGAATAAACTTGTTGGCCAAGAATTTACCATCTATGTTTTTCAAAATGGAAATAGCTTTTTTTTTTAATCATTATAAAAGTAGCAGTTACTGCAAAGAAATTAAGGCAGTGAACAAAAAATGTAAAATAGAAAACAAAAATAACTTCCAACCCTAGAGACAGAGGTCACACTATACATGGCTATCACGCATGTGCATGCACACACAGATGTACACCACCCACACGCACACAATTGTATAGACCTGTCATCACATCACATCCAACACTGTCGTGGAGAAGTTTGGTGTGACTCAGACCCAGAAGACTAATGGTTGAGATGGTCCTTGGTAGCTTCAGGGATAAGGGAAGTCAGCACAGGTAATTAATTTTAATCTTTAAAGATATTTAAAGTATTTTTAAAAGTCTTGATGCTGGGGGTGGTGCTTGTGGCTCAACAGAGTAGAGCCACCCATTTACCGGAGGTAGTGGGTTCAAATCCAACCCTGGCCAAAAACTGCAAAAAAAAAAAAAAAAAAAGTCTTGATGCTGGAATATCAATATTTCTTCTATAAAATAAGATAAAGCAAGATCAATTTATATAGCTTTAACAAAAAAAAAACTGGCAAGTCAATTTCCTCTCGTTTAACCATTCTCCCACCCAGCTTTATTGAAATATAATTGACAAATAAAAATCGAATGTGCTTATCATGTACAACATGTTATTTTGATATGCGTATACCTTTCATTGCCACAAACCAGATAATTAACATATTATCTTTGTGTGTGTGCTGAGAACATTTAAGATCAATAACTTTCAAGTACCCAATAGAGTATTGTTAACCATAGTCAACATGCTGTATGTCAGATTCCTAGAACTTATTTGTCGTGTAACTGAAAGTTTGTAACATTTGATCGACAGCTTGCATTTCTCCTTCTCCCAGCCCCTGGCAGCCAACATTCTAAGTCCACTCTGTTTCTACATTGTTGATGTTTCCAGATTCCACATAAAAATGAGCTTATATGGCATTTATCTTTCTTTGTCTGACTTGTTTCACTTATCTTAATGCTCTCAAGGTTTTTCCATGTTGTTGTAAATGACAGGATTTCCTTCTATTTAGTTGCAGAATAATATTCCACTATATAAACAATCACATATTCTTTATCTATTAATCCCTGATGGGCACTTGGCTTTTTCCATATCTTGGTAATTGTGAATAGCGCTGCAAGGGACATCCAGGTGCCTTGAGATATTTAAGATACTCATTTCTATTCTTTTGGATATTGCTGGATCATGTGGTGGTTAGTCCTATTTTTAATTTTTTGAGGATTACATAAACTGTTTTCCATAAGACCTTCCCACAGACAATGTGTAAGGGTTCCCTTTCTTCCACACCATTGATAACACCTAACTCTTATCTTTTCAGCAATTGCCATCCTAACGAGTGTGAGTTAATATCTCATTGTGGTTTATCTTGCATTTCTCTGATAATTAGTGGTGCTGGGCACCTTTTCATGTACCTGTTGGCCATTTGTGTGTCTTTGGAGAAATGTCTATTCAGGTCCTTTACCCACTTTTTAATCAAATTATGTGGGGTTTTCCCACATATGAGTTCCTTATATGTTTTGGATATTAACCTCTATCACATGTATGGGTTGCAAATATATTCTTCCATTCCAGAGATTGCCTTTTCATTTAGTTGATTGTTTTCTTTGCTGTGCGGAAACATTTTAGTTTTACATATTCCCACTTATATTTTTTCTTACGTTGTCTGTCCTTTTGGGGTCATATCCAAAAAATCATTGTGAAGGTCAATGTCAAGAAGTTTTTCCTTTTTCCTCCTAAGAGTTTTAAAGTTTTGGGTTTTACATTTAAGTCTTTAATCCATTTGGATTTAATTTTGGTGAGTGGTATAAGATACAGGTCCAATTTCATTTTTTTGCATGTGAATATCCAGTTTTCCCATCAACATTTGTTGAACAGACTACCATTTTCCCATTGTGTATCCTTGGTACCTTTGGAAATATTATTTGACCATATCTATGTGTGGATTTATTTCTGGGGTCTCAATTCTGTTCCATTTTTCTGTGTCTGCCTTTATGCCTATTCCATACTGTTTTGATTACTATAGCTTTGCAATACAATTTGAAATCAGGATTTGTGATGCCTCCGGTTTTGTTCTTCTTTCTCAAGATTGCTTTGGCTATTTGGGACCTTTTGTGGTTTCCTATGAATTTTGGTACTATTTTTCAATTTCTGTGAAAAATGCCATTGGAATTTTGATAGGGATCACATTGAATCTGTACTTAACTTTGGTAGTATGGACATTTTAACAACATTAATCCTACTGATCCATGAGAACAGGATCTTTTATTTTCCCAAAACCTGTCAACACAGAAAAATAAGCATTGGGGAGGTGGGGTGGGAATTGACCCCACCAGAATGGCCTCAGGGAAGCTGCTCTCAGGTTTGTGTGCCCATGGATGCAGCTCTGAAAGGGAGCAGGTTGGGGAATGGTCACAGGTTTCAATTGGATGCCTCTGGCATACTCCAGGGTGACAATGACCCTCAGAGAGCCCCTGGGGCCTCCTCAGAGCCCCAGCCTCAGAGCAGCCCCCGCCTCCGTCTGTGGCACATCTGGGTACCTGCCCTGCTCTGTCACTTGACAGAGATTGAACTTGAATAAAGGATTGCCTTGGACCCCCACTAATTGCCAGCATTGACAGAGTATCTGTGGCACTGTTCAGGCACCAGGCTTCTCTCCCTGGTCTGGCCCTAAGGTCCTCCTCACTTGGAGCCTTACCTTTAGGTCTTTTTTCTTCCTCTTGAGCTGAACTTAAGCCCACCTTGGCCTCTTCCCCTCTTCAGTCCTTCCATTCTTCCCCTCTTCAGGCCTTCCTGGCCTTTCTGACCCTGCTTTGACCTTTGCTTCACCTCCTCATTGCTTCTGGGCTTGGAGTTTGGCACCAGTACAATTGGCTCTGGCCATTCCAGAGTCAGGCATCCTATGGCTCTGAGAGCTTTCAATCACAGGGGCCCATCAGTTCCTCCTTCCTCCATAGCCTTGGCATTTCAGGTTACATTTTCCTGGGTCAATGGGTCAATGCTCTGACATCCCCTTTTTTATTTGTAAAACCAACACATCTGCAGTGCATCAGGGAAGGTGGTGATTTAAGGGCCCAAGAGAAAAGCAAAGACTGTTTTCATTACACCCAGAGAAGCAAAGAAAGATGGCAAGGCAAATTCCTCCCCATGGAAACCCCACATACACAAAAATGGACGGGAAGATAGCATTTTTATACTTTGTTCATCAGAAGAAAAAATCGGTGGGGAAAACATGCTACCTTCAGTTTCATTTTTCTGCGCTATGAGAACTAGGTTTGTGGTGCCCCTTTAGGAAAAGTTTTCTTTCTTTCTTTTTTTTTTTTTAAATAGAATTCTTGGTCATTTTCCCAGATTCTTTTTAAATAAAAAAACAAACAAAATCTAACCCAAGGGCAAACACACACATTCTTAATTTGAGCTGATTCTAACCAATCCAGACACGTCAGTTTCCAGCTCCCTCAGAGCCAGACTGGGAACTTGGCTCTTACCTGCCTCTTTAGAGGCAAAGGATGATCAAATCAAGCATCATAGCTGAGGTATTGTCAAGTGGTGGCCAATTCACAAGGCTCTTTGGTGGAGGGGGATCTTGGCAAACCAGAAGCACCAAGAAGGGAAAAGACAATAATTGAGCTTTGAATATTATTTATAGGCATCTGAGGGTGACTGGATGTAGATTCCAAATAAGCAGTCAACTTGCTTAAGACTCAAAGAGGCTATCTTGTGTCAAGTTGTCACCCCTGGGTGTGAGTGAACTTTTACTTCTTCCTTTGCTGATGTGGTGTGATTTATGGCTCGCCTGAGGTCACTTCATCTTTCTTCTCATGGATCCACAGGCCCGGAGGTCAACCTTAGTCATACCTTAAACATACAAAGGGTACCAAAAAAAATGTATACACATTTTAAGAAGGAAAAGCTATATTAAAATTGTAATACTCAATAAATACAGATAATGTCTGTTCTCTAGTATCTTGTATCTCTTCCAATTGCAGAAGTCAAACATGACTTGAGTATTACAATTTTAATAGGTTTTTTTTCCCTTTTTAAAAATGTGTATACAGTTTTTGCAACTCTCTGTAGATTCACTAGCTTTAAGTAACAGTCCTTTGAGGAATTCAATTGGAAAGGTGGTGATATGGAAGATAAGGGAATTGCCCAAAGTCACCAAGAGCAGGTAAAGGGCTGGAACTGCCTCCGGCCATGCTTTTCCTACAATTTACCCGCCTTTTTTGGCCTTGCTACAACTCCTGTGTGCACTCCCCGTCACTGGGGCTGCTTGAAAAACTGACTACCCTGAACCCTGGGTCTGGTATTGTCCAGAGAAATCTTTATTGGTAATGGACCTTCATCTCTTGTGTCAAATGTTTTATTCCTAGCACTGCATGCTTAAGGACAACTGATTGAAATTATTCTTTGAAATTAGGTAGAATAATATTAATAATTCGTTCATTCGACAAATACTTACTGGGAACTAGTAATCCCAACTGGGAAATGGGATTGTGCCAGGCACTGTGGACCTAAGAGCATTTAATATCTTTTTCCCTGGCTTGGTGCCTGTAGCTCAAGCGGCTAAGGCACCAGCCACATACACCAGAGCTAGTGGGTTTGAATCCAGCCCAGGGCCTGCCAAACAATAATGACAACTACAACCAAAAAATAGCTGGGCACTGTGGTGGGTGCCTGTAGTCCCAGCTACTTGGGAGGCTGAGGCAAGAGAATCGCTTAAGCCCAGGAGTTGGAGGTTGCTGTGAGCTGTGATGCCATGGTGACAGCTTGAGGCTCTGTCTCAAAAAAAAAAAAAAAGAAAAAAATTCTCTTTCCCACCTGCCTTCTCTCGTCCAGTTAGATGTCCCTTCCTGCCAGGGATCCTACCATATTCTAGAAGGAAGGAAAGAGAAGGTGACGGTGAAGCAAAGGGGGATGAGCCATCTCCTTCCCTATCAACTGAGCCTCTAATGTGGGCTGGGCACAGTGGCAGTGCAGGACTCAGGGTGTGTTTGGAAATGCAGACATAGTCCTGCCCACACAGTCTCCACCCAAGTGGCCTCTGTAGATATTAAACACACATACATAGGGGGAGGAGCCAAGATGGCGGTCTGTAGCCAGCTTTTTGCAGACACTCCTGTCTAGAAGGAGAGTTAAAGGACAGAAATTTAGTGAGAAAGCCAACGGTTTGGAGCTGAGCCAAGAGACAAGGTCGAGGAATGCACATCAACCCTGCTGGAGCGACCTGTGACCCCAAGGATAAAAATAAAAGGTACAGAGCACATCAAGCAGACAGGAGTCCCCTCCCCCAAGACAACAGCTAGCAGTATATTCCATACCTCCATACAAATAAGCGAGCAGACTTCAGATGTCCTCCCACTCTACCCCACAGGAGAGATCCTCTAAAAACTGGACCTCCTTCCCCTACTAGGCTGCTGCGGCACTCTCCTGCCAGGCATAAAGCTGTATAAAACTGTATATATTCTCTACCTGCAAGTTGGAACTCCCAGCACTCCCCTCCACTCTCACCCTGAGGTCTGTAGGTCTGTCCCCCATGGAGTCCAGATTCTTGGACACTTTCTCGAGGGGTGTGGACAGGGCACAGGCTGCCGCTGGTCTGTGCTGTTCTCCTGGGGAGCAGTGAGAGGAGAGTAAGCCGAAAGGTGGCTGGCCAAAGCAGACAGGCGGTCCCCTGAGGCACCAAGCCCAGTGCTGAGAAAGCTTTGCTAAATTTCGGCCACACCTGGCCCTCAGGGGATGACAGCTGAGACAAAGGGCTAAAGCTCACAGACTGAGTCAGGACTATTAGCAGCCCAGTGTCTCTTCCACAGGGCAGAAATTCTGCGAACTTGTTCTGTTCTATCAGCCTTTTCATCTACCTTACATCAATCAGGGACAGGGCTGGAACTGAGTGAATCGCCCCAGCCCCTATCAAGTACTCAGGTTGTCAGGCCTCACCTACCTCCCCCACCCCAACACCGACATAACTGGAGGATTGGCTGAGGAGCCACAGAGCCCCGTGTGACCTAGGAAGGCGCAAACCTCTAGAGCATCTGCTCATTGGAGGGAACTGGACCACAGCCCTGCAGGGTTACCAGAGACTGGGTGTGACAGAGAGGCAAGGTGGGGAAAGAGGCATCAACCTTCCCAGGCTAATTTACTGGCTGGGGGGGGGGCCTCCTGAGCTCACAGAACCCTGGAGCGAGTTATACTAAAGCTGCCAGCAGACTTCTGCTATGTAGTCACCAGAGACATTTCAACTCTTTGATTTGAAGTTGGTACTGGCTAGGACAATTGATTGGTACCTCTTCAACTGGGCCAATCACCTGAGGACTTTCCAACACTGTACACTGGGTGTGTGGTAGTGGGAAGGTTTGATTTTCCTTTCCAATTGTTGTGGAATTGTTGTGGGTGGCATGGTGACCTAACTGCTAGTTTTCCTCCACAGCTCAGAATCCAACACAGAGTAACCGATTCTCTAGGGTAAGACAGAAACCAGCTGAAAATAAGACAGAGCCACTTAACCCCACCACATCAGGAAGGCCCCTAGTTGC